>JAADKT020076224.1:0-10215 GCA_011763395.2 Chrysaora chesapeakei
CAGGGGCAGCAACAGTATGGACAGCAACAGAATGGTCAGTCTTATGGCTATTAGTCCGAAGTGTAGGGCTGATACATGAAGAGATACAAAAGAGATACATAATAGACTGTGTTTATTGACTTGTTGCTGTCTACGCACCTTGCATACTTATATAGGTGAAGGTGGTCTATATATTAGAGATGTTATGTGGTCCATATGTTAGGGATATTCTGTGTTAAGTAAGGTGTAAGTTTTCATAATGGGCGATTTGCCTTCTGTAAAATAAATCGTATTTTGCCTTGTATGTATCACGTTCTGTCGAGGCATTTGACCTCCTTATGCTGCATGGTAACTTAACTAGGATCGTTGTCATTAATCGGCCATTTAATTAAGAATAAGACAGTTAATTTGGGCTTTGAATGGACGAGTTGACTTAAGTCTATAACCAGAAGACAAGCTTCGATTCCAAGGCTGTGCTACATTTCAAATAGCTTGAACTGCTAAGTTACTCACAAGGATCGTCGCTATAAGTATCCAATAGGTAGTTTTATTTGTTATTTAGCTTCTTATTAACATTGGTTTTAGCTATTAATAAATTATAACAAAGGTATTGTGTGAAATGAGAATTTATCTTTTAGAAGAAATTTTCTACCGCGCTGGCGCATAGCTATACTTGAAGGCTTTGAGTATTCTTGGGTCTGAATTACCACATTCCCTTTCATTGCGTTCACTACGTCCTGGGTGATTAGCATCGTCATTTCGAACAGCATTCAAGAGATACTGATTGCCTACCTATTTGTCAGCATTTTTCGTGTCATGTTCATTCTACATTACTGCATCAGCACTGGCATTCGCTAGCTTGTTGGTTTCCATCATGTTCAAAAACCTTTTCATTCATTAAAACTGTATTCGTTAGCATGTTAATTTCATCCTGTATTCGTAAGCATGTTCATTTAATACTGTATTCGTCAGCATTTTCATGTTCACAGCATTTGGAATGTATTCGTCAGCTTGTTAATTTCAAATCGCATTCAAAATCATTTTCATTTCATTTTGCGCTCATTCGTTCTTTTGATCAACGTTTTTAGCGTCTTTTCTGCGCTTCACGAGGCGCATATTTTATTCGGAATTAACTTGGAGGGCATACGCGAATAATTTAGGTAGGATTTCTCGGACTTTTCCTCTTTTCTAAAATTAGGGATCTCCTGTATTGGCAAGCAAGTGCGAGCTTTTGCGGCACTGCTCACAGCTGTCCAGAGTCAGGAAAAAGTTACGGTCACACGGTCATTGACCGGAGGAAGGTCCATTAGAACACTGAACTTTGCAGCTGTCGTGCCTTTTCGGGCTTTTTTGCACACATCTGATTTGGCAATGAGGTTCGCTCAAAGACTGGGATTCCAGCACAACTATCCTGTGTACTTATGAGCTGTAGGCATATGAAAATGGCCTCGGTGAGATTCGAACCCAGCTCGTTGGTTCGAAATGAAAAACAGTTTCAACCAGTGTGCGTTGCGTACCGTGAATACTCTGAAAGGCAAACTGATCATTCATTTGGTCAGCATGATGGTGAAATAATTGCTGTATGTCATTGTAAATATTTGTTGAAAATGGCAAAAAATGCAGGAAGAAGTATTTACTCACAAAGTTGTTTTTCTGGTGAAGTTTTATGCATTTGATAATGATGATGACGCAGCTGCTGGCTGGCTAATTTCTTGACAATTGGTTCATTCCAATTTGTCAACACGGAATTGGAACCCAGCGCCGATTGCTGTGTTGTAATTGGACGCGACGATGGTCATTCGATCAGAATTTAAGTTCTAACCGTTTGGGTTTCGGAGAGCTCGTGTTATCTTGTGGCTCAAATACATTCCTTCTGTATTCCGAAGATGAACTTGTCTACATTGTTTTTCGTATTTTTGCTCATTTTCGCTTTAAATAACAAAGAATCTTCAGCTGTTCTAGATCAGGATCGATTTGATTGTTACCCAGAAGGTGGTGCAACTGAGGCCAAATGCAAGCAACGGAAGTGTACTTGGAAAGCCAAGCCGCATGGCGCTCAAAAGGTATGAGGAAATTACAAATGAATTTACTGTCTATTTTTTCCATGTACACTATACTCACTTTTTTTGTTGAAGTAAACTTCTCAGTTGATGTGTTTTATGTGACTGATGCAATGTAATTTAAAGTTGTTTTGATCAGAGTTGAAATCAGAATCATTAGCAGAGCAGAGATTAACTTCCTGTTTGATTCTCAAATCGCTCCACGCCATTTGATAGCAGAGCAGAACCCAAGTATTCTCATACAAAACATTGGTCGGGTAGTGGGCTGTTTTTGCGTAGACTCTCCGAATCTCGGCATTCTTATTTCTTTATCAATACAATACAATTATCTTTTTTTTACTTACTTGTCTATGAATAGATAAGCAAACAAATTACGAAAATATGCACCTTTCTGATCAGGGATTCCAGAACAATATCCTGTGTGCTTTCCGGTTCTACGATACGCCGTCTCCCTTCCCCCTTTCCTATATAAGTACCCTAGGGACAAGTTTTTTTGCACAATTTTTCACAATTTATTGAGACAGAGTGCAGAGTGATTTATTTTCTTTTGTGGATACTGTAAGATGATCCTTACCCCAGCCATAGTTAATATCCCCGATCCGAACGTACCATAATTACGAATACGCCCCTGTGCCCCCACCCACCTCCTTGGAGGAAATATAGCAGAATTGCTTGGATTCACTAATTCTGATTTTCTTGCATTTTCTCGACCAGGAAATGCCAGAATGCTTCTACGATCCATCAGTAAATTATGGTTATATTGTACCAAGTGGAGCATTTAGCAAAGCGACCAAGAATGGATACATCCTCAACATCACAAGAGGCAATACGTTGCCAACTGGAAGTGGAATTTTCACGGAACCAATCAAAAAAGCTTCGTTTACTGTTGAAAGGCACACATCCGCAAGACTACGGGTTACTGTAAGTTACAATAAACATATCGTATCTAGACATGCTATCATTTTTCCCTTTAAAATGTTAACAATAACCTGCCTGTGTGGAGCTTAACCGCAATACATGAAGAATAACAGACCGTCTTGCGAGCACTACCCCCCACAGTAAACAAAATAATCGTCATGTAAGGCATATGCAGTAATGTTTTTCGCAAGCGCAAATTGCTAAACTGCTAAACCGCCATGCTTTCTAGAGGTCAATTGAACTTTTAAACGCCCTGTTGAACAAACGAACCCTCGAATAGACGCCCCATCTAAAGCGGGGGTTTTGTAATAAACGCTCCCCTTGCTAGTAATAAATTCCCGTTTATTTGCGCCAATGGTCGTTTTAATTGAAAAATTGGGATTATTATGGAAGAAGTTAGAAAACAGGCTTTCTTTCTGTTGTGTTTTTAAAATATTTGAAAATTAACGCCTACTTCTTTAACGCTCTCCCTAAAGTTAGAAGTGATAGTTATACCCTATTGTATATCGATGTTCGTATATGGTATATCGTTGCAGTTATATCCTGACTGTTGCTCAGTCAGATAATTTTATACCGACTTTTTATTTTTAGATTCGAGACTCGAGCAAGAAACGATACGAGGTCCCTGCGCAATCGAAATTTTACATCCCTTCTTTGAGCGTAAACCCAAACTATGCACTGTATAATGTTGTCCAGAATAATACCAATGGATTCAGCTTTTCTGTTACACGTCGAAATGAAAATGGAAAATCAATGTAAGTAGTCTTTTGATGCAATGTTTATTCCGTAAATTTTCACCGTCTAGATAGACTTCGTCCGCTAGCTCGCATCCACCCTCCTCTATTTTATTTGATTGATTTACATGAGCCAATCCGGCCACTTGTGCCTACACTTGAAAAATTGATGATTTTGCGCGTATATTATGTCCCAGATGCAAGAGTCACTGCCGGACTGGTCCGTTTATGGAAAAATCTGCTAGATTGAGGCGGGATCCCGGTATTCAGTGAGCGAGATCTCTGGCTAAACGGGCCTGCCCGGCATACATATAGAACGTAGAATCATCTTCAGCTATAAACCTTTAATCATAATCTTGGACAATATATTTGGAACAAGGCATTTTCTCCAAGGATTATATGGCCTATTCCATTGATTTTCTACTTCCATAATCCAATGCTTCCCCCTTTTACCCCCAAAACAATGTTGGTAGTAGAGCAAGACAACTTCTGTACGAAACAACATTGTAACGAAGGAGAAGGGGGAATCAGAATAGCAAAACTGTTTAGGCCGTTCCAATATATTTTGTCCAAGATTGCAGATACTTCAAATCTCGGCTAAAGGTCTCGGCCATTCCGAAGGAGGAAACAGGTCTACGCGTAGGCTAGCAAACGGGCCAATACGCACGATGCGTAAATCGACTGTTTATACTTTCAACTAATTTTTACTTCTCGCTTTCTATTTCAGATTTGACAGCAACGTGGGAGCAATGGTTCTCTCTGATCAATACCTCCAAATTTCAGCAAAACTCGATTCTTCGTTTTGCTATGGCTTTGGTGAACATGAACACGAGTCTTTCGTTCTGAATTTTAATTGGACAAAACTTGGCATGTTCTCACGAGATCAGCCTCCATCGGTAAATAACGCTATGTATCGCTATGTACCTTGTACGATTTACCTGAACGTTACATTGATAACATGCAAAATTCCAAGAGTCGAAGCAATATTTCGAGTTCAAGTCAAGTCTATTCAGGCTAAACTTGAGGGGGCAGGGGGGCATTATCATCGGGCCCGTCGCTGAAAAGGGCCAAGGTCCGCTACAGCTATTGGAAAATAAACCCCGCGAATCGAAACAATTTGGCGATGGAGGGCGCGTAAATCTTACTTTTCCAGGGGCCTGTGTTATCTCTCTGCAAATGACCAGGACCCGCTTCATTTCATTTCATTCATTTCATTTTATTTTCTTTATACAGGGTAAAGTTAACAATTTTGTGAAATTGGTTTACAAACTGCCCTGTTTACAAACCTAGCTATTTATAACATATAATGGTTACATTTACATAAGTATATTTATACATCTATTAAAATACTTCTTATATTACTTCTAAACAAAAAAAATACTTCTAATAAAATACTTCAAAGTAAGACAGTTTGAAATTGCAACGGAAAGTGAACACCAAGGCCCGCTTCGTTACATTGATAGCATACAAATTCCAAGAGTCGAAGCAATGTATCGAGTTCAAGTCAAAGTATATTCAGGCTCAAATAAAGGGGAGCAAGGGGGCCATTGTCCTTAGGCCCGTCGCTGAAAAGGACAAGGGTCCCGTCAATCTACAGCTATTGTAAAATAAACCCTGCAAATTGGGACAATTTGGCGATGGAGGTCCCGTCAATCTTAACTTTCCAGGGGCCTGTGTTATCTCTCGGCGAATGACCAGGACCCGCTACCAGGGCCCGCTACGTTCCATTGATAGAATACGCAATTCCAAGAGTCGAAGCAATGTATCGAGTTCAAGTCAAAGTATATTCAGGCCCAAATAAAGGGGAGCAAGGGGGCCATTGTCCTTAGGCCCGTCGCTGAAAATGACAAGGGTCCCGTCAATCTACAGTTATTGTAAAATAAACCCTGCAAATTGGGACAATTTGGCGATGGAGGTGCCGTCAATCTTAACTTTCCAGGAGCCTGTAATATCTCCCGGCGGATTTGGTAGTGGCTGATATTTAGTCGATGATATTTTACCGTGAAGAAAAAAATTTCTTTTTTTCCTAGAAAGGAGCAAATTTGTATGGCGTTCACCCATTCTACATATGTATTGAAAAGAGTGGAAAAGCCCATGGAGTTCTACTTCTCAATAGCAATGCTATGGGTAAATGAATACTTATTTTGTTTATTATTTTTTCTCCTTGTGCTTTTATCTCTAAAACCAGGCTTCTTGGCTCAAAAACCTTCAGTGATTGCTCGAAGAGTTTTGAATCAACAGCAAGATTTGTTAGCATCTCCAAACTTTACCTCACTCGAGATTCGTGAGATTTTTTTAAAAAATATCCCTGGGAGAATTGCGAGAGGAGATTTTTCCCTCTTATGGGTAACAGCTGTCGATTTCCTCTGGATGATTAACCCGGGTTTAGTTTGACCTGGGTTAATTTTGGTTTTTAATGTAAGCGCTGTTCTGGGACGACCAGAATGATTTTAAACATGTTTTAGGGACATTTATTGACCAAGAAGACAATAATATTCGATTAGCCTATAGAAATGGAAAAAAGTAAATTCCATGCTACGATAGATACATTTTTTTAAAGTATGGCTATTTTTATTCTTCAGACATCACTCTACAGCCGACTCCTGCAATTACATTCCGCACTATTGGTGGTGTTCTGGATTTCTTCTTCTTTCTTGGACCAACTCCTGCTGATGTTATCGAGCAATATACAGATGTATGTGAACCTTTGTTTTTTCGTGGCCCTAACAACGTTGGGAACAATTTGCCCTAATTTATGCTTTTATTGCACGGCTTAGTGTCAGATCTGGTGTGAATCAAATCGATAGGTAAGGTCAGGTGATTTCAGGTCTGATTAAGTCGGATGAAGTTAGGACAAGTTAAATCAAGTCGGCCCAAAATCGAAATGAAATTACAGATCAGATCACGTCGGGTCAGGTCAGGTCAGCTCGGGTCAGGTGCAGCCAAGTTTTGTAAGGTCTGCTTTGGAAATCAAAGTCAGATCAGGTCAGATCGGATCAGTTAAGATCAGGACTGAACTAGACCATGTGATATTGTTTTGCAACATTTCATATCAAATAAAATCCAATTAATTTGTTCACATCTGAATTGCTTTCCCTCTTTAGCTCATTGGGCGCCCATTTATGCCCCCTTATTGGTCACTGGGCTTTCAGTTGTGTCGTTATGGTTACAACAGCCTTGATGTAGTGAAGAAGACAGTTGAGAGAATGAGAAAGTATGAAATTCCACAGGATGTCCAATATGGCGATATTGATTATATGGACAGACAGCTTGATTTCACCGTCAATCCAAGGACGTATAAAGGACTACCAGATTATGTTCGTCAACTGAAGAAGGACGGAATCCGATATATAACAATTTTGGTGAGTTTATTCTATGAAAATATAAAGCGTCTTTCTTCTTTGAGTGCTTGAACAATGTAAGGACATTTTCATATAAATTTGACATTTTTTTTGGTATCTTTTCCTATAAATCGATCTTTTTGGCATTTTCTCGAAACCTGCACTCGGTAATAAGCATCACAATAAAAGCTGCGTTCTTTTGGGACCTTTTTGCCTTTACTTTTTTCTGGAGACTTCCGCATGATCGAAAGCCTGTTCTTTTGGACATTTCTTAGGAAAATTGGAGACTCTGCAGGCTCCAAACTCTCGTAATTCAAGAGCTGGAAGATTTGGCATAATTTGCAGAGACCGTGTTCCAGAGAGTCTCCCGTTCTTTCATAAAAATACGTGTTTTCGGTTGAGAATTGGAAGCCTGCCTACTTTTTTCAGAATTCAGAAGAGATATTAAGTACGGGAGCGCATTACCGATACTAAGAGATACTTTGTCTTTAGAGATACAAAGTATGCGATACTAAATATGCGAGTATGCATCAATGACTAAGCGAGCGATCTTGAGGGCTAACACTATGTCTTCTTTCTTAGGACCCAGCAATAAGTGCAAATGAGACAGCCGGGACATACCCTGCTTACGATCTTGGTAACAAACTGGATATTTGGATCAAAGATCATACTGCAAAGAATGCTCTTTTTGGCAAGGTATTTGTATGTTATTTTTTAAATATATATATGGGACCATTGGTTAAGACAACGTTGTGAGTGGGATAGGTAGAGGTCTGCGGGTGAAGTCTTTTTTTATCTCAGGGTAGTTTTTTGAAAAACTCTGAACTGAGAGAGCAGTCAGACCCTCTCCTCGGTAAACTTTTACTTACACAAGAACAAGATCGTTTAGATGCGTGATCCTCAACATTTTTACACAAATTTTATTAAGTGTATCGATTTTCCACTTCCGTCTGCGCATTGAGATGAGTTCCCTGTAGTTTAACATCCAAGGGACATAAAGGGAGAATAGCAAAGTCTATTATCTATGATTTTGTTGCCTCACATTATGTCCAGTAACGTAGCTAGGGGGGGGGGGGGCAAGCAGGCCAGGCAATCACACCCCACCACCAATGGTTAAAAGTTTATGTTAACGTTGCTCTGTAAAGAGAAGGGGTGTCCATTTAAATGGAACATAAGAATCGGAGTAAATTTTTTGAAGAAGTTGTATTACTACATTTTTTGTCTCTGATTCCAGGTATGGCCTGATTTGCCAAATGTAACAGTTGATGAAAGCAAACCTTGGGATTACCAAACAAAAGTAAGATGTTGTGATTTTGCTAGCTAGTATTTAAACCAGAAAGGCAATAAAATTTCATGGATATTTATGCAGGATGCCAAGAGACTGATATCCTCTTGATAGAATTACGCAAACTTTTGTTGGTTGTGGCGAACAATACACGCTGTTTTTACAAGAGTTCCTAGTTTTGCTGTCATCGTGGATGTTTCTTATTTTTGGACTGGTTTCACCATGCTATCACCCTTTTCAAGCATGTATTGAGCGGTGTCTGGACAAGCGCCTCGCACTTGCACGCTTGGTTTTACTAGGAAGCGCTGGTTTTACTTATCTCATTCAGGAAGATTCTGAAATAGGAGCAAACTTTGACTAAAGTTTCAGCTTCGAGATTTTGATAAAGGGTCGTTCTTTATAAATACTTCAAGGCTACTCATTTTCAACTATTTTTTTAACTTTTTATTCAGTCTATCTGATGAATAATTGTTAAATTCCTTTCAGCATTACCGAGCCTATGCAGTGTTTCCTGATTTTACTCATCCAAATATTAGTCAATATTGGGGAAAACTGATTGTTGATTTTCACAAAACGATCGAATTTGATGGAATATGGATTGTAAGTCGTTTTTTTCTGTGTTCAGTCTCTGATTTCATTCTCAGATCATCCAACTACACAGGGTATTTTTCTTGTTCATGCCTGTTTTGATTTTTGTTAATGTTAATGTTAATGTTTTTGCTTTGTTTATGTTTATGTTTATTTGTTTGTTTATTATCATGCCTATGTTTATGTTTATGTTCATATTAATTTCTATGTTTGTTTCTATGTTTATTTCTATGTTTATTATCATGCTCATGTTTATGTTTATGCTTATGCTTATGTTTATGTTTATATTTGTGTTTACGTTTATGTTTATGTTTATGTTTATTTCTATGTTTATTATCATGCTCATGTTCATGTTTATGCTTATGTTCATGTTTATGCTTATGTTGATGTTTATGTTTATGTTTTTGTTTATGCCTATTTTTATGTTCATGTTTATGTTACTGTTTATGTGTTTCTTTGTGTTTGTGTTGATGTTTATTTTTATGTTTATATTTATGTTTTTGTTTATGTTGATTTTTATGTTTGTGGTTATGTTCATGTTTATTAGTATACTTACGTTTTCTTGCGATTTCGTTTGTTTAAGTTTTTGTTTATAATTACACTAATGTTTTCGTTATATTTTTTGTGTGCTTATGTTTTTGTTTACGCTTACCTTTGTTTATGCTCATGTTAAGTATGTTTATCGTCAGGTTTTTTATGTTTATGTTTATGTTTATGTTTATGCTTGTCAAATGTTAACTTATTGATTATTATGTCCTTTATTTTCAATTTTCTTATTTCTTATGTAGGACATGAATGAACCAGCAAGCTTCGTCCATGGATCAGTTAATGGATGTCCGGTTAATAATTCACTTGAGAAGCCGCCTTATAAACCAGGTAGGTAAACATCATTAGAATTGGGGGTTAATTGTTTTGTTAGGTTCATCATCATTCTTCTCCGTAGAATGGATACAGTTATAAATTTCTTCTTTCAAGGTATATGGGGCAGTACACTTTACGACAAAACAGTCTGCATGAGCGCTAAGCACTGGAACGGTGAAATCGAATACAATTTGCATTCGCTTTTCGGTTGGAGTCAAACAGAACCAACCTTCGAGTAAGTTATTTCTTTGGCTTATTTTTCATTATAAGGGCTGAAATCACGGAAAACAATCTTGTAGTCAGTCAGTCAGTTAGTCAGTCAGTCAGCCAGTCAGTCACACAGTCAGTCAGTCAGTCAGTCAGTCAGTCAGACAGTCAGTCAGTCAGTCAGTCAGTCAGCCAGCCAGTCAGTCAGTCAGTCAGTCAGTCAGTCAGTCAGTCAGTCAGTC
>JAADKT020076335.1:0-10213 GCA_011763395.2 Chrysaora chesapeakei
GTCATCGCCATCAACATAATCATCATTCTCATCATCGTTATCTTCTTCTTCGTCATCTTCGTCATTATTATCATCATCTTCATCGTTACTATCATCATCATCAGCGTCCTTCGGACATTGCTACAGCGTTGCTATTTTTTTTAGTACGATGATGAACACATTTATCCAAATTTTAAAAGTCTCGCCGAAATAGCAAGTATGTCATGCCGCCAGCACCCGGACTACTCTTGTAAAGGCCCAACTTTCCTCTTTTTGTAATATTTTGTTGCGTTTGAAGCACCAACACAATCTATAATTAATTTTGCAAACAGAACATAGGGAAATCCGCAGCAGTATGCAAGGTTGGGTTAGTGCCATCACCACACGAGAGTAAAGAAGGCCTAATGTATAAGTCAGGGGTATTTGGGCAACTGGACTTGCTGTTATTAAAACCTGCTTTTTTTGTAGATTTTTTTTAATGTAATTATTGACTATTATGTAATTGTTTGGCTTAAACTAGGTCGAAACACACATGCGAGAATTCCTAATATTTGGGTAGGTCATACTAAGAAATTAGTACCCCAGTTTTTTGAAAACATATCATCCTAGGTTGAATTTTTTGTGTAGAATGCAACCGTGTGGTTTTTAAAGCTCTTATATGAGACGAAGGTGCAACCCCCTGTTCTTAATGTTGCCATTGAGATTAAACCCACTGAAGTTTGAAAACAAGTTTACGGATGCATTCTGCAATACAAATGTATATTCAGTCCACGTTTTGTTCACCTGGACACTTCTGTTATTGAGTATGACCTGTCCCAAAAGAATACTTCCTTTTCATTGGTGCTTCAGAAAAAATTCACCCCTGCATCCCCTTGGATGACCAGAAGTTTTTGTACAATTTGATTTTAAAGTCTTGTGCATACCCTTAGAGGTAGTTTTTAGTTGTTTACTCCCTGTCATGGAAAAGTGTCGTTTAAAAACACACTCGAGCGAAAATTTCTGCGGATGTCAACTACCTTAATGGTGAGCTGAGTGAAGATTGTTTCATTATATGCTCTTAACCTTTGGTTTCCTTTAATTGTGAAGATTATTTTTAGGTAAACACAAATGTGCAAACGGACGCATTCCTTGCAAGTCAAATGGAAGATGTATACCGAAACAGTGGCAATGTGATCATGAAGCAGACTGTCAGGACGGAAGCGATGAAGCAAGATGCATTCATTCTTCCTGTGAACCGCATGAATTTATGTGTACCAATGGCCGCTGTATCTTGAAAAGATTCCTTTGTGATGGGGATAACGATTGCGTTGACTTTTCTGACGAAAATTCCTGTCCTGTTTCAACGTGTCCTCCTGGGACGGTAAAAATTTGCATTATTTGTTTTTAAACTATCTATAAGAACAGGCAATATGATATTAAAGCGAGCTGTTAACCTTTTTCGATAGTGGGGAAAGGATGCACCCAAACAAAATTTTTTAGGGTAACACTAACAGCACAGGGCAGTAAGTACTCAAAACCCCTGAAGTTTCCTAAAGAACTTATTGGTATTAATATTTTGTTATTTATATTGCCTTTTGACCTAACGCGACTACTATTACACTTCTAACTTTAAAGCAACATGTCATGAATGGGTCAAATGGTCTGGACAACAGGCTGCATGCAGAGCAGCGCGGGACAGTTTCAGTAACTTAAGTATTATATTGTTCGAGAAATTTGGGGCCTGTAATGGCCTGATCCTGCAGGCCTGGTAGATTATTGTAAATCAAATAAAATATATTTAAAAAAGCATGCATGATTTCCTTTAAGCTGAGATGTAATTCCACTTCTACTTGTGTTCGTAAAGAATGGATATGTGATGGTGAAGATGACTGTGGTGATGGATCAGATGAAATTAACTTATGCGTCGGTAAATCCTGCAAAGCTGAAAAATTCCAGTGTAATAACGGTCGGTGTATACCGTACAATTGGTATTGTGACAGTGAAAATGATTGTGGTGACAGCAGTGATGAACCTTATACCGAGTGCGAATCTTCAAATAGCACATGTTTACCAACGTACTTCAGCTGCGATAATGGTATAATATCTTTTTTTATTTTAAACTTAAGTATAGAAATAACTCTTTTGCCAACAAAGTATTCTATTCTACACTTTTGTGCTTACACAACATAGGGAAGAAATGTTTTTGCCGCTGCGCAAAGGGCAAAGCATTGTGCCTGCCAAGTTGAGGCTAATGGCGGCTTTGGGCTAAAATTTCATGGCAGAGCCTTTTCCTTTTCTACATTGACAAGCGCGCAAATTGGATGACTTTGTAAGAGTTTTTAGATCCTCGAAAGTATGTTTTATCTAGGTTTGGATTGGCAAATT
Organism: Chrysaora chesapeakei; assembly: GCA_011763395.2. Lineage (NCBI taxonomy): Eukaryota > Metazoa > Cnidaria > Scyphozoa > Semaeostomeae > Pelagiidae > Chrysaora > Chrysaora chesapeakei. Next base: position 2,344 of record JAADKT020076335.1, read on the forward strand.
TCTATTCTGAAAATAAGCTGCATATCGTTACACTTTTTTTAATAAGCAACTGGTCAATAAGCAACTAAGGGCTGAGATTTTGTTAATTTTTTTGTTAAATAGATTGTTTATACAATTCATCACTGCAAACTTGTCAATTACATTGAACAGCATGTAAGTGAGTTTCAGGGGTTAACCAGTCATTCTGCAACGTCTAAAAGACCAGATAAGTTAAGCAGCTTCGAGGGTTGGACCAGAAGTCTAGTTGCTTGTTTAAAAAAATAGTGCACACTGTCTTTTGAGGACTGAATCAAATTTTTGAAGGAATTTTTTTGTTTTAGAGAAGAGAAAATTTCTCCAATACTAGTCCCAGCCACATCAAGATTTTTGTTTTATTAAACGTCCAGGGTGCAAGGAACATTTTGTAAAAGGTGAATAGCTCGGAAAAATTGGTGTTTGGTCTTCATGTTATGCTATTTTTGAAAAAAATTCAACACATTTTTGAACAAAATTTTGTCAATAACAAAGAAAGGATAACCATTTAAGCAAACCATTGAAAACTGAAACTGAAACGAAATGGCTGAAATTTAAGAGAAAAATTGAAATAAATATTGCGAACACCAATTTTCAGGGACAACTCGCCGTTTTTATATTGATCCTTGAACACTAGGCATATCTTCATTCAAAAATCTTCATATGGCTTGGGCCAGTTTTTGAAAAATTGTTATATACTGAAAGGTGAGAAAAATTCAAGAGAATAACTTGATTTTACCCGAAAAAGACTACCAATGATAATGAGCTTATTTTCAAAATCAAACGTCTGTTGTTTCAGATTTACCTTGCAGTAAACCCCAAGAGACTTGAAATTCAGTCTTGAACATTCAACTTGCCAACGTGTCGATAAACAAGAGGATTTACGCGTCTGCTAAAACATTATAAGCCCAAAGCTGCCATTAGGCTCCTCTGAATGGTTTGCTTTGCAAAAGTGCTCTTTGTACAGTGGGCGTTGCGCATACAATGACGCATACGAGAATTTTCTTCCTTTTGTTTGCTTACATTATTTTTTATCCAATGTCTCAGGTTCTTGCATATCGAGGAAATTTATTTGCGACGGAGATTTTGACTGCAGAGATGGATCAGATGAAGATGCGGATCTTCACAATTGTGCAACGAGGACTTGCACTTTTGCCGAGTTCAGGTGCGAGAAAACAAGTAAATGTATCCCGGCCCGATACAAATGTGACGGGGACAACGATTGTGGAGATGCTTCCGATGAAACAACAAGCCAAGGGTGCCCTGTTCGGTCTTGTTCATCAGATGAGTTTAGGTATGTCAATGAATATAACCTTTTTTTTATCTTTATTGAACAAGTCATTTGGCGTTTTTTTTCTTAATCGTGGTTTTTTTTGCAATGAGAGACTTTTCCAGGAAAAGTGAAAAAAATGTAAAGTTTCCCATTTTTCAATCTTCTACTAGCCTAGGGCTACTCAGTCGACCTTACACGTTACCCCTGGTGTGGGTGCATTAGCATATAGCAGGGTGCAACCACACACGGCGATTATAACGACCGACCAGGTACCCATTTATACACCTGGGTGGAGAGAGGCACATTTGTGTTAACAACTTGCCCAAGGTTATTATCTCTGCAACACAAGTGGAACGAACATTTTCGTTGTGAGTCCAGCACGCTAACCAGAGACCACGACTTAGGAACCTAGGAAGCTCTTGCCAAGTTGTGGCAGCATTAGGTTTTTCTCTGTAGGCCACTTTTACAGAACAAATGTTAATGTCCAAACCCAATCATCACTCTTAAAAACGTTTTGAAACTTTGGATACACTTTGGATACAATTGTCTAAAAACAAAAATAATTTGGATAACGTGGATACAATTCTATGACATGCATTTTGATTTAAATTTTCCTTACGGTTAAATCAAATGATTCACTGCATGAAAAGCTAATTGCAAATTTTGAAAAGAACCTCGCAAGGCAGCAGATTCTTTATCTTGAAGCTTGTCACACGACTTTAACCATCGCAAAATGCGAGGGAACTCAAAACTGCACAAATAAAATATCGTTTTTGAAGCCAAAATTTCAAATTTGCAACCTATTTCGCAATCATCTTATGTCTTTCCAAGTTTTTTTTATTTTTATATCAATCTGAAGATATTTTTAAAATCAACTTTGTGAGATATTATACAAAATCTTCACGCTGAAAAACCGTTTTTGAATTTTAGTCTGGTGAAAAACATGTTGAGTAAGTTAAACAATTCCGCAGCAGAAAAGACCCGATAGGTCTAATTATAATTTGATATATTAGCATTTCCATTTCTATTAGCCTTAGATTCCTGTGCATCGAAACGAAATTTTGCAAAGTGATTTTGCTTACCACTGGATCGGCATGTTTTTCCTTTTGCGTAACAGTCTCCTTTATGTGGAAAGTCACCAACACATGCTTTGCAAGTACGATTATTTCTGCTTGATATTTTGTTCATCGTTGCTGTCGTCGGTGGAGCGTCTTTTGACTCTATATCTCTTGCTTGGAATTTACTCTGTTCGCCTCTTCGGCCTTCGATCAGCATGTCTTTCAATTTGAACTCCGGATCTGTCAAAGCCCGTTTACGCAGTTTTGATGATGAAACTCCAATTATGATTTGTTCCTCTATTTCATATTCAGTGTCTTGACGGAATCGATATACCTCATATCTTCGATTTTTTTGTGGTTTGAAATAGTTTTTTAGTTTTTCCTTGGCTGTTTCGAAATCATAAGATTCTCCCGTGTTTGATAACTGCTTAGAAATCTCCCGTACGCGTTGGCCTGCTTGATACAGTAGCATAGCGCGTTTCGAGAATTGCTTGTGATTCCACTGGTTTCAAAGGAATAGCTTGCGCCATTTTTATTGATTTTCATACTCTTCGCCAATATCATATTATTATACGACGAACACAACAGAATTTTGTTAGTCAACATAACATAGCTCTCAATCCTTTATCAAAGCACATTTTACACGCATCGCAAGAGTCCTGGGCTCTAATGATAACATAATGTAAATACTACAATACTACACCTGTGACGGTACGATCTAAGATCCGGTTGGAGCTCTTTTTAAAGATTTGCTTGGCTTCCGCGCAACTCAAATCAACAAAATGTAATTTCAGTGAGTGATACCTGCAATGCACAAATGCATAATGATATATTGTTTTTTTCAGTAGACTGTTATTTTTGACTTTTTCAGCTAATTTAGGCCTAATATGTATGCAACATTCATGTATGGTACCTCTTGTTAAGCACCCATTTTGAAGGACGTTATATTCTTGGTAGTGTTCCCTTGAAAAAACTAGCTCTTGTTTAAATAAAGAACTATAGGTAAATTTTCTTCATATTCATTCCAGGGTTGTTCATACTACTTTGAAAAATACTATAATTATATGTTTTGCTGGCAATTTTGGAAAACCTGCACTGATGCCATGCAAAAGCGATCGCGTTTTGGTGCAAAAGGTTACACCAGCAGCGATTGCCTTGCTAACAGAGGTTGGGGATTTTATTGCCGGATTACATGGACATTATCATACTTGCCAAGTTACCAGGGAAGACATTCTGCAAGTGATAACAAGAAGAACCCTTGTAGCTGAGAAATAATTTTGCTGACAAATTTGAAATGCAAATGTGAATTTGAAATTTTTTGCTCTTTTAGTTCCGTTATTTGTGGAAAATATCCTAAAATTTTATTATATTCTTATTACAGATGTGCAAACGATCTTTGCGTGAGCGTGCATTGGCTTTGTGACAAAGAAGATGACTGTGGGGACGGAAGTGATGAAAGAAATTGTTCTTGGTGTGCTCCTGCAGACTTTAAATGTTTCAGCGGAGGCTGCGTAGATGCAAGCAAAGTGTGTAATGGAATCAACGATTGCGAAGATGGTTCAGATGAAAGTGATTCGGTTTGTTCAAACAAACGTTTGGGAACTTGTAAAGCAAATCAATTTAGCTGTGGAGATAATAAGACCTGTGTAGCGAAAAGCAAAGTCTGCGACAAAAAAATCGATTGTCCATCGGGCACAGATGAAAAAGGTTGCAGTGTAAATAACTGCGCGGACCGTTCCCTCAACAAGTGTACACAGTTTTGCATTGATTTACCTAACGGCTATAAATGTGGCTGTAAGAAAGGCTTTTCCCTTGATTCTGATGAAAGGTCATGCATTGATATAGACGAGTGCAAAGACTATGAACTTAGTGGTTGTTCCCAGGCTTGTTTGAATACTATTGGATCATTTAAATGTGCATGTTCTCGAGGTTTCAAATGGGAATCAGTGTCTAAGCTATGCAAATTGGATGGTAGATTCCCTGCGCCTAAACTACTCTTTTCAAGTCACAGAGTGATTCGTACCATGTCTTTGAATGGTAGAATACTTGGCGTCCTTCAAAATCGTAGAAACATTTATTCTGTTGATTTTCATAAGAAAGATGCCTCCTATTATTGGACCGAGAACTTTCCTGGTGAAATCCGACAGGCACGACTCAATCAAGTTGGAAAGTCAAAAAATATCGTCAGCTCTGTTATCCGACGTCCCTACCATCTTTCTGTAGATTGGGTGGGGAATAACATATATTTCACGGACGCTTTCCTGCACGGCATATTTGTCTGCAGCTTCCGTAGTAAGTTTGCAAAGCAATTATTGTTAGATCACCATAGTCAGCCACGGGCATTAGCAGTCTACCCTGAGGGTGGATGGCTCTATTATACCGTTGAGAAAAAATTCCCTTGTATTTCACGCATGGGCCTAAATGGTTCAAACCAGAGTAAAATCATTATTGACAAAATTGGCAGGCCTAAGGGAATAGCAGTTGACTACGTGTCCAAAAAGATTTACTGGAGTGATTTCAGCTATCACCGTATAGAGATCGCTAATCTTGACGGCAGCATGAGAAGAACTGTGTGTAATAAACTAAGAGCACCTTTTGGGCTGGCAGTCTTTGGAGATTTTGTGTTTTGGACTGATGTTCATCATGCGACAATAAATAAAGCCCACAAGATTACAGGAATTTTAAAGCAAGTAATAAAAAAGAATAAGAGCATTCCTTGGTCGATAAAGGTAAATTGGTTTATTTAATTTGATCATAAGTTGGCGGGTATCCTGATTTATGTTATATTGAAACAGGATCTATCTAATTGCGTTATTTGATTTTAATCAGCACTGCCTGCCCACCACCGATCAATCGTCAAGGATCATCGTTTGATTGATTATTTGCTTTGAATAACATTCAGATAATAATGTTCAGCAATTAATTTCTGGTGTTAATATAGTTTATTTTTCTCTGTTCTGAACTAAAGGAATCCAAACGTATGTAGAGGCCGCTAAAAGTTGGTTTCCTATATATTCTGGTAAGAAATCCAGTAGCTGTGTTTTCAACAAAAACTTCGAGGAACGTTGGGGAGTTGTTTTGCTCCTTTCCGAATGTAAACTTTAAAGATTTATGCAATGCATTAAGTTTTTGAAGGTTGTAATCTGAATTTGCATTAAAAACTGCCAAAGTGTCGTCCAAATATCTAGAATAGACCGGAGGTCTTGATGTTGAGCCAAAAAGCTTGCTTTAAAACCGACAGAGATGCTGGCCAGCGCTGGTCCCAATGGACTAACCATCGCTACACCGTCCCTTTGTCAGTACATCTAATTGTTGAAGCTAAACTCCACCAACTCCACCGATCTGGTGGCAGACTCTATCAATCCCATCCATCAATGAATATCTCCCCATGGAACGGCCGGCTGACAAGCTCCCCTTAGTATAATGCATTAGCACACATCCCGATAAATTCGCGTGAAGGCACGTTGGAAAAAGACTGCTAATGTCAAATGAACACACAAAAGAGTTGGCCTGGTCAAGTCCGAGGTTTTAAACAACATTAGCTAAAGAAAACGAATCTGAAATACAGTTTGTTTTAGTAAAGTTTTAGTGCAGGTTGTAAAATATCCGAAAGTCTTTTGCCGAGCTCATCTTTAGTAGAACCGACCATAGACAAAATAGGCCTAAGTGGAACGCTAGGTTTGTGAGTTTTAGGTCAACTATACATCCGTGGACACAGTGAACCTGTCGGCCAAATTCTATCATAAATTTCCTGAGTCAACAGATTTTTCTTGACTAATTCCAGCAACCGTTTTTGGAATTTCTGCTGTTATTTAACCGTTTTATAATGCGGTTCGGCAGGAAAATCAACCTTATTAATACTCGTGTTCATTGGGCAATTATGGTTTGTTCTAAAACTAGGCTTGATTCGGAATTGGACAAGAGCAGGGCTATTCTTATTGAAGCAGCTACCCTGTGGACGTTATTTCGGATTATTTTCGCAAGAAGATTGCAAGTTTTTCCACTGACCTAAAGTGCGGTCCACAGAAGTGCCTTCTTTACCTAAAATGCGGTGGCTTAGTAATGTTTCCTTGTGATTCAAAGGTCACATTAAAAAGACCGTTACTAAGTGTTTCGCTTCTGCCAACCTTAGGTTGATTTTTAGCACTCTGAAGATTCTGCCACTCATTCAAAAAGAATGCGTGCCTACCACACAAAAAATTTGGAATTTTTGTGCCGGTGTAATGCCAGATGCGTAAGCTGCTCTTCCCAGAGAATTGGAGACAGGGTCAAACACCATGTTCCCACCAACATTTGTCAACACAACTTTCGGCGAACGGGGCAATCACCCCAGAACTCTAGGCAACAACTCACCCATTAAAATGATTCTGCCATAGGGCAACATTTACTACATCACCCAGAGTATGCAGAAATTTACAATCAGGATTGTTTTCGAACATTTGGTAGGGCTAAATTCTCGTTTCATTTCAACGTTATAGAACATATCCACATCAAAACCAAACAGCTGGTTCTGTGTAGACAGAAAGAGTTCGTTTTTCACTTGGACTGAAGTAATTTTCATTGTTCTTCCAGCCGAAAGCTGGTTGGTGTTTAAAACACAATGGCAATTCAGCTTTTCTGACTAACTGGTGCATTTCGAGCCGCATCTGGGTTCAAATTCCTGCTTAGTTTATTGTTTTCATCTGTTTTTTATGTTCAAACTCTGAGCAGTGTCAGACGAGAAAAACATTTTAAGTATGCCCGAAAATGTTTCCCTCTTATTGCAATTCTGAGGTTTTGTACAACTCAAAAACTATTCAATTTCTTGGATGTTTGGTAATTGCCAATTATTTTTAAGAAGCCAATGTTTATAATCTTATATTTGAAATCCGAGCATTTTAGGCCAACCGTTGTTAATGCCTTAATGGGGCAGTCACAAAACTCTAAATCTGATAAAAGTCAATTACTGGTCAATATTTTCAAATATTCTTCCTACACATTCACCATTTTATTCACCAGTAATACCCATGACTGCTAAAAGTTGTTCCCCGATAGAAGTAAACGATATGTTACTTATTTCTAAAGAGTACCTGAAGACTAGTGCTGCATCATGACAAACAATGAATTGGACGGTAAAAAACACTGGACACATAATTTGCCAACTCAATAAATTCGCTCCCCTAATTCAAAAGAAGACCGTTTTTCAAATAATGACAAGTATGCGCAAATTGAATCATAAGCGGAAAAATTATGTCCACACGTCTCTTCTATTTCTTAACATTAAGATACTTATTAACAGTATTTACAGAGAGGTGATTAAAAAACTGAAAAACTATAAATACTAAGAGTATTTCAAAGACTATTTCGTAGCCCAAAGACTATTTCATTGAGCTCTTTCGCTCAGTGACATCCAGTCCAAATCCATCAACCATATGCTATGCAATTCATGAAAAAGAAATAGATGTGACTTAAAAATTGCGATGAATAGCGGAATCATTTTCGGGCATACCTAAAAGCTTTTTTCGTCTGACACTCCTCAGAGTATGAA
>JAADKT020076446.1:0-10210 GCA_011763395.2 Chrysaora chesapeakei
CCAAAACATGATGCTACCTGAGAGATTGTATCTTGCCTTACAGTTATCAATGCAATTCTTTGAATCTCCTTTCTAAGAACATCTGCTTTCGGGATCTACATCTTGTTTTCATGCCTAGGGCAAAATTGCCAGTATTTTGGCAGATTTTTGCGGCCGGTACCAAGGCCAAAATCGAGTTGACGGTTGAGATTCGAGGAAATTCGATTTGGGACCTGGGGACGAGGTTGCAAAAATAACCAATCAGCGAGCAGCAAAACGAAATGGCGAATGCTACCTCTATCAAGAAATTTTAATTTGGAAGGCAAGTTGAATCTAAAATTGGCCACTTTTGTACATTGTCAGTATATGAGTGTCAGTGTAGCGAATTGCTGTTGTTGTTGGTCTAGATTTTATGGGCCGAACTGAGACTCGTGTAATAAGTCTACAAGGAACCGACAATTTAAATTAAAAAAAAAAGAAAAGAAAAATGTTTCGAGTTCGGAAAATTAGAATCTCAAATTCTCAAACTAATCAAAAAATTTTTCTCCTTTACTCTTACGATCCTGTAACAAATATAACGCATTTCTGTGATGCTTTTATGCCTACTTATCCGCAAGTTTGAAAGCTCTATGGCATTGGCACGCACGTGGGATGTTGCAGATAGCAGCAAAGATTTGGTGAAAGATGCTTGCAGTTCATCACATTGGCATACTTTGACCCAAACCAAATATTTTCAGAGTCATTACTGATTGCTTATTGACTTGAAAGCCTCTTTGCTGTCCAGCTAAGCTGAATGCCGATCGGACTGCAACCAGGCCTCAGCATATAACAGCCTTATAACAAGCCATGAATTCATATTACATTTTCAGCTCACACTGTATACGCCTTGAGGTCAAATATTTTCTTCGAGGTGAAAGGACCAATATGAATCAATTCAACTAATTGCGTATCATCTTCAATTTCGGAATATTCAGGCGGGATAGAAACTTGTGTTTTGGAAACATGTTGCACAAATTCTGCCAATGGCATCTCTCTTAACTCAAACTTATGTCTCTTTAGAAAAGCCTGTCGAGAAGTGCTTACTGTTTTTAAGACATCTTCCATTCTGTAGTAGTTTCGGTAACTGCAGAAGAGAAAAAACAATCTTTTGAAACAGTTTTGCTTACGAAAGGACCCGATGCAGTACAAAGGTTTAAGACAAAATCAATCAATAGTTTTAACATCCAAGAAAAATAGTGAAATTATGTTAAAAGGGAAAAAGACAGAGCCGGCTATTTCATCGATTTTTCAAATAAGGAACAGATATCTTGAAAGAGGCGTTGAATTATCTCTGATGAGCAATATATGAAAAATTATTGGAGTAAGTCCTTTGATTTGAAGTATAAAATCCCTTCCACATAAAATCCCTTCTACAGTTTCTACAGTCAAAGAAACCTTTGCTGAACACTGAGCACCTTAAAATACTACCCAATCCGTAGCAACAGTAACTAAAGCTACGTGCTCCTTTCTCTATTAAGTTTCCAAAAGCTCAAATATTAAACTATCCGTGCTTGCCTGCCATATACTAAGCTATTCATGCAAACATTCAATGAGACGAGGTCCGAGGTTAAATAACTCTTTGAGTTGTACAAAAATTCACAACTGGAGAAGTTGAATTGAAAGCGAGAATCTCTGCACGGGCTTTTGATCTCTTGGAAGGCTCGAAAAAAAAGAAAACGCAGAAAAAGTTCCCAAAAGAACGCATCCTAAAAAGAAGCTGTTGACACAAGGACTGCTGCTCCGAGTTAGTAGAGCAATGAGAGTATTTGAGGGATGCATTGGTATTATTATTAGTTTTTTGAAAAATCATTTGCAACAATCGCACAAAGCAAACAAGGTTTTCTTTGTACAGCCGCAAAACGAATTTAGTTTTGTCTTACAACACAAGGCATGAGAAAAGATTAAATAACAGCAACAAAATTTATCTCATCCTAATAGGATACATGGCCATATTATGATTTTCTAGTGCTAATTAAAACTCATTTTCACATATAGGTGGATATTTGTATAGCTGAAAGGCATATTCAAGAGGGAAATTCAAATTCGGCAACTACTTTTGAAATTGTTCATTTCTATAATGTTTACAGGATTCTTTTCTTCACCAAATTTCGTCTGGCACTTCAAGCTACTTATTTTACAGCCCAACAAAAGCAAAAAGCAGTAGGCCTTATTGACCTGAGCCAAGGTCCGGAGGTAGTGTTTGTGCATGTGCATTCGGCAGAAGGCTTCCGAATATCGTCGAAGCAACAGGAACATTTAAGATTTTCAGAAATGAAAGAAAAGTAGAATGAACTTTCACCAGCGATAAAAAATGTCTATGTTCCGAGCTGGGCAATGTAGTTTTCAATACTGAGCGGAGTTTTTCAATGGTTTTCCTGGCAGAAAATATGCAAACTGTGAAGACAACACAATTTTGCACACATATCAAACGTTGAATTGAATGGTCTTCTGTTCATAATAGAAAGATGAAAGAAAACCGACTTAGATAAAACGGAATCGATCACGATTATACTGCCGCTACGTAAGCGCTTCGCGTTGCTCCGCAGCAATAAAATGAAAATAAGGACGACACTCACCAAACGACATTATGAACTTCATTGTAAACAGGCAAATTGTAACAAGGCAGAAAAGGTACTTTGCTCGCTTCGAATTCCATTAGTCTGTCTGAATCTTCAGGGAACTTCGATATTATTTCATCAGAATCATCCTTTGGATCATCTGCAGATTATTAAAAAAACGTATATATAAATGGCATTAAAGGGTTTATCTTCAATGTAACTGCAACATGTGCTTATATGCAGAATGGTGAACTTCAAAAGATTATAATCAAGTACGATGATGTCGGGGAATAGTCCGGTTCAACGGACATAGCTACACTATATGTAATTTTGGATGCTGAATCAGTTGAACCTGCAAATCAACGTTTTCAAGCTCCTTGAGATATCAATTTCCTACATAGCTGTTTCTGATGCCATTTTGCTATAACGTACGTCAAATTGATTAGGTTAACTTTAAGTACTGTGTCACATTTCGGCACAAAACGAGTAACTTTGTAAGTGAAATCGAGATATAAATTTCTGAAAAATCGGGAATATTATCAACGTCTGGCACTCACAGCCAAAACTGATGACGTCATACGATGATAATGCATGAGTGAAAAAGTGAAATTTTGCCAGCTATCTATCTCTGGCTCTATGGATCGATTCCATGCTTCAAAAGTAGTTCAATATCTGATACATGGAAAATGGAATATTGTGTGGAAAGTCAAAAGCCATCAAGTTAAAATAAGGAAAAATAAAGAAAACAAACCTGTACGTATTAAGATGAAAGTAATTTAAATGAATTGTGTAATAACATGGGATTGAAACAAATCATACAGAATAGCATATACGTACCAAGAATATAAGATGAACCACGAAACTGCCAAAAATCCTGCCAGAAAAGAGAATTACTTAATAAAAATTTTAGCATTGAACAAGTTCTACAAAAATCCAGTTTTTTTCCCGAAGTATCTTGGGTGTTCTACCACAAGCTGCAAGAAGCTATAAGAAACTTTTTGACACGTTTGGATAGACCATTTCAGCTAAGGGCCTCGTTTCAAAAAAACTTTGAAATAGAAATTTTGACTTCAGATTCGAATTCAGCACCTTCTTTTTAGTATTATGGCAAATTTTTACGCTGCTAGTCCTTACGAGGTTAATTCTATAGCCATTAAAAGTTTGAAAATTTATAAGGGATTTGACCGTGCAAAATGATTTCGATTTTTCACGGTCAAATCCTTTATAGTATTTCAAACTTTCATCACCTGTAAAATCAATATCATAAGGACTAGAAGCATAAAACTTTGCCCCAGCACTAAAATAAAGATGCTTAATTCGAATCTGAAGTCGAAATTTCTCTATGACCTAATTTGCACTTTTTTTGGAAACGAGGCCCTTAGTTGAAATGGTCTATTTAGAAAACATTGGTTGATCTGGCAGAGAAAACTACAGACAGTCGTTGAGTCTTATGGAACTTAAGGACAGGAAGCAAAAGCGCAAAAACCATTTGGGCATACTTAGATAGAAGTTTTAAATAACTGTCACGGCATCAATTCAAAAGGACTGGGTATACCTACCACATACAAAACTTCCTAATTTGTAAATTTTCATACGGGTGTGATGTCATGCGTAGGTTGCACTTCCAAAAAGATACGGAGAGATAGGATAAAACAGCATGATCGAGAAAAACCACCTTAACCCACGCACGTCCAAACAACAACCCACAATCAAACATGATACTGCCATTGGACAACATTAACTGGATAATTTGGACTGCGCAGAAAATGACAGCTGGTTCGGAATGAATGGCAGTTGGTTATCAATACCTCCATCGATGAGTTAAACAGAAATTAAGAATAAAGAAAGATCTATCCAGAGAACTCAGGGTAGAATTCACAAAAAATTCATAATTAAATAGGATCATGTTTATTAACTCATTCATACCGTGTCTTCTGTATTATTCGGAACAGAACTTTCTTGAATATCTCCAGCATAACCTAATTTAAAACAAACAAAACTTAGCATGACGGTTATATATATCTCACGTTACAAGTAAGTAATCTTTATACAGCAGAAAAGTTGAAGATTAACTAGAAAGCACAATACACCTAACGATGACATGTTTTTCCTCAGAGAACCAAGTAGTGATTTTGTAGCTTTCGATCATTCTTATCATTAATCTTAGAATTACTTATTAATGTATTCATAAGACGATTTGTCTTTGCATATTATTCCTTTGATTCAAATTTTGCCCTACAGTACCTAGTCAATGAGGGTCCAAGTGCTGGTACGTCAGTCCCTGTTACTATGGGTGTATTTTTTTACTAAGTAAGACTCTCCGAATTCTGAAACGGTAGAATTGGCAGGAAAAAGTTTCTTCTACTAAAAAAACACAGCTGCCGAAAATCGTAGACTTATGAAACAGGGCTATCGTTTCCTTGGTCGTCAAACACTTGTGAAATTTGTATGAGCCTGCGCTGTTCTTAAGAGATTCCGATAATTGCTAAGGACAGCCCGCGAAAGTTCAAAACATTTCAAAAGATTTCGATGTCTACCGAAAAGAGGGCGTTTGCTGAAAACAGAATGTGTCCAAAAAATACGCCCTATTGTAACCCGAAGAGCGGAAGGGGGAATAGTGTACCGTTCACAAAGCACTTAATCGTGATTAAAGAAGGATATGTAACTATCATTACGCATCGGTTTGGTGCGCTTTCAAAATTGTTGTTGAGCTTTTGACGACCAAAACAGGCAAAATAGAAATTATAAGCAACTAGTGCAACACTGAGTAACAATTGCAGATAAATCGTACAATATGTTCTTTTGCTAAAGACTTTTTGATCTAGGTATTACGTTGTGGAAAATTTGATTTGAAAGACAATTGTGTGTTTTTGTTACCAATGTTTTTTGACAGTGCTTTTAGCGTACGAATGAACAGTGAAAATGGAAAAAGAGCAACAGAGCTCTTTAGCTCAGCTGAACTGTCATCCGAGTTGGTCGGAAATGAAATGGTATTGGCAGCAGAATCGATTAAAAACAGAAAGAAATAAAACCTGAACTAAAACTGTGTAAAAAAGATACTTTTACCTGTAAGAAACATCTTTGTAGATTCTGTGCGTGCTAACTGTAGTATCTTTAACCCACTATATGTTTCAGTAGAAACATCTGCACCATAACTAAGTAACAGCCGAATCACTTCAATATTATTAGAATCAACTGCATCATGGATTGGCCTTTAAAAAACAGAATGTGAGAAGATGAAATTATTGTAATCATCTTTGAATTTATTTGGCTTATAGTACAGTACATATCCTCGATTATCCGAACAGGTTTAACTCAATTTTACGAAGGGTCGTTCGTATAAGCCAAAAATTCGAATTTCACTTGCTAAAATTTCCTTTCAAGTTTATTGTTACTGCCCGAGGTACTTCACTATGACGTCATATCAATAAAAGGTCATGCACATCAATAAATATAATTTGGTATATCTGGAGCTAATTCCGTATCAAATAAGACAATCCCAAGCAAAAATGTTGCTTTTGGTTGAACAAATAACTCGATCCATGATCCTGATCATTGTCATGACGTAATCATGACGTCACCCTCGTAATATCAGGAATTCGCCATGGCAACATCGAAATTCGTAATCTGCAAGTCAAAACCTTTCGAATGATGTGTATAAAATACAATTAACACAAAAAGTTCATGGGACCGTTTTTTTCGACAAACTGATACTGACTATAGAGCATCTATCGAAATTTTTTATTGGTGGACGAAGACCTCGGGTGCAAAAACGCAAGTGGTAGAACATGTTTTTTGGGTTAGGCCAAAGCGTGAAAATATTGACAACGTAAGGACATGGACGGCCCCTTTTATTCGGATAACTACATATTTCTATGTGCGTTTCGCACAAGCCACAGCAATCTGCGTTTCGCACAAGCCACAACAATCACTCTAAAAATGAATTCCTCTTTCGAAAATTCACGTGCTTTCATACCTTATTCCACTTTCAGAACAACTATTAGGATCTGCACCATATTTCAACAAAACCCTAACAACATCCGTCATTCCGCGTGAACATGCTTCGTGCAAGGCTGTCCATCCTGCGTTATCCCGCGCATTCACATCAGCACCCTCTTTGATCTTGATAAGTACCACGTCATCATATCCAAGTCTTGCTGCTTTGTGTAGAACTGTTTCTCCTGTCATCCGATTGTATGTCAGCTGCCTAACGTTTGCTATTGTAAAAATGAATTTAAAGCAAATCAATATGGGTTTCAGAGCTACGAAAAGACAACTAAAAGTTTCAGTTGAAGCTGTATAGTATGTGATATTATAGGGAACCAAGAAGTCTTGCATGCAAGGCTGTACACTATAGACAAACCTATTGCTTCAGCTTAATGTAGTTGTATTGAACTCTTTCATGGATGAATTGGATGAATTTTAAAAGGAGTAGAAAACAAATACCCCTAGTTCTCTGTTCTCAAGAAATACGAAGGAATTTTTTATCAAAAAAATACCAAATCAATTGAAACGTAACAAGGACTGAAAATCTTTAGTACAAAAACTGAAATATCTTTTAATTCTTCTGAAGTCCAATCTGAAATATTATGTCCTTGTAAACTGAACAATCTGACCCAGACAAAAGCGAAGAAATTGGAACAGCTTTTACCGCAGTTGAATCAAAATAGCTAACCGTTGCCAGGTGCTACTCTCTCGTTGCTTCAAAAATGGAACAAGGGGACTGGGTTTCCATGTACCTTCAAATTTTCACAACCCTTCATTTGGTTTTTTCGTCTTTATGCATACAGTTACTTACATACGGTACGGTATGCAGGGTTAATACGTCAAATACGAAACACAACTGGAAGCTAATACAGTTAATACAGCAAAAAAACTTGAGCAAATGAATTGAAATGATAAAAGACATACTTTTAGCCTTGTTATCGTGGTTATTGAGATCGATCTCATCGTAAACATTTTCAGCAAGAAGAGATTCCTTTGCTATTTTCGCATCAAGATCTTCATTTTCCTTGACCAGAATTTCATTTTTCTTCTCACCAACTTGTTCGACAACCAAGATTGGGAACTTCGGTTTGCCTATTTTCTCAGTATCAGCTACAAGGAAAAAGTAAAAAACAACGTCAAACTTGAATGTGCGGTACAAAACTAGCCAAGATAAATAAAGAATGTTTCGTCCGCTGTGCCGTGCCGTGCCGTGCCGCACCGCACCAGTAGGCATTTAGTTCCACGGACGATGGTTTGACTCAGTACGCCTCTTTTTCATAAAGCATTTTTTTCATCGTACAGTACGGCATAATAATCATGTTAACACATATACATATTTTCAACAAATACCTTTTCAACCATAGAATTTTCTAACGTACTGAATATGGGGCACTTACCCTCCATAGTCAGACCTGCCTCCGCACTGAGCGAAAACAATGCTTTTCCCCCAGTGGCCTTAGTAAAATAGTTTCCCTCAAATATTTCATATCTGTCCGATCTCACAATCCATCTTAATCAAAACTTGATTGAAGGAACTAAAATTTCTTATCATAGGTCTGAAATGGCTACCAAAGAGAATCTAGCAAAGTCAAGCTTTAAACGTTCATGTTTTCAATTTGGCCATACACAGTATCGTAATTTTCTTTAGTGGGAACTGATTTCTTAAACCTATCGCGATACTTTTATACCCCTGCAATACTACAGGGTATCTTTAGTGCAGCGTATCGAGTTGAATGTGTGTCATCACACAAGGGGCCGGGGTCCTTGCCTCCTATTTCAACCAACCATTGCTTCCCCTGGGACGAGATATCTCATATCTATACACAATCAAGAGAATGGTACAGCGCGGCGCGATTGCTTTCGTTTCATACGTTTCTTTTAGTCGGCCTAGATCAAAGCCCTTCGTTGTATGATACGTCTCAGTCGAACCAATTTTGGAATTGGTCAAATACGAGTCGCGTGGCGTCGAACCAGCTAAAATTTGTCTAAATTTACTTGGTACGGCAGGTCAAATTTACCCAGGGAGTTGATTCGGGGAGGGCGCCTATGAACCAAGTCTCATTTTCAAAGACTTCGACCAGGGGTAATACACACAAATGTTGACTAATAAGAGCTAGTGTACACACCGAGTAAGGAAAACGTTGTGGTCACAAAGGCATTGGCCGGAGGATGCTCAATTAGAAGAAAATAAAACCTGCTATACCCAAGATACAACTGCTTTTTATTGTTACGAGAGGAGGGTTTGCCGTAGGGGGTATTGCTATCAGAAGGAAGAATAAACAATTTTATGGATTCTGTATATACAAAAAAACAAATGTCGAAGGCTTGTAAATTTGTAGAGTTTGTATGTTTATATTTTTAAGTGTCGCAGATACCCGTGTGATAGTGCTTACTTTACTTAACTCTTTCTGTGAGCTAAGGGATTTTAGTCATGGAGCATATGCTGGGATTCCATACATAATTGCGCGTAGATGTGGATGGTGGTACGAGATTAGAGTCTTCTGCAAGAGGCACCATTACTCGGTATAACAGCAACCAGTAGAAATGAAATTGAAAAATATATGAGCTACAGTACATACATTTCGTTGATCTCTGCCTGGTACGTCCCTCCAGTAAAATAGGTGCAAAATCCTGCCAAAAATCAAAACGCAAAAGTCAGTAAGAAGTCATTCTGATATTAACAAGTACAAGAATAAGAAAAAACAAATAGTTTGGTCAAGTAACACAGGTATATCCAAGCTGAAAAAATCTTTAATGAAGCACAAACGTTTCTGTACTTGGTAAGGCTGACTATTTTCTAAATATTAATATGTGTTGCCCTCGAACTGGAGAGAGAAAGTCCTGGGTTCTAATGACCAGCCTCGAAAGAATGAACAGATGAGTTGGCTGTGGGCTTTTGGAAAGTGATTTGAATTCACATTTATTTTGACCGTGAGTCGAGGACAAAGGCATTGGGATTGACCAAACCATGTATGATCTAAAAAGTATCGAAACGAAAGGAAGCAAAATACATTTACCTTGAATCCTCTGTAAGATGGTACCAAGAGATAAGATTTCTGTTGAAGATCTGAAAATCAACACAAACATTTAGACTTTATTCACATATGAATGGTGTTAATAGTGTCAGGCGGGCAAACCGAAGATTATGCTGTTTCTGGCATTTGGCCGAATTGTTCCAAAGATGGAAACAACATATAGTTAGATTATATCGAAAAAAATCTTAAACTCAAAGATTAAAGTTAATCAAAAACCAAAATGTTGATCTTCTTCTAGAATCTGGCGATATTGAATTTGTTGCTTGTAAATCCGTGAAAGTCGTTTTACTCATGGATATCTCATATATGTTTTACAAACTTGGGAATGACCTTTCGTATTTGGGCTCTGCAAGTAGTCCTTGTTAATCTAAGTATCTCTCTTTTAGCACACAACATAATTTCAAAGTCAGCAGGCAACAACAACTAGACTTATCACACGAGTCGCTGTTATCGCTATTGAAATGCATTGCTGGACGCTCAAACTGACTGACTGAAGCGAACAACAACACTAATTCAGTTCAATTGAATTGAATGTGAGCGAAAATTAGTGACTTGTGTAGTAAGTCTAAACAACAACCTAAAACGTTTGAGCCACTGGATAAAGTTGTGGCT
>JAADKT020076557.1:0-10210 GCA_011763395.2 Chrysaora chesapeakei
AGCAACAGTTTGGTACATGGGGTCAGGCGAGTAATAAAGGAGTTGGCGCTTTCGGAATGGTAAGATAAAATTTTCTGCACTTTTCACTTTGTTTTTGATTTATTATTTTATTAGGAAATTAGCCCTTGCCTGTCTCTGACTACCGCCTCGCTAGGACCTTCGCCTCAAGGACTGTGCATTTTAGTTGTCGAGAAAAGTCATTCTATGGTCTTGACCTGTACTTCTGTCCTGTCTACAGATGTAACCTCTACTTAGATCCTTTATTCTGGTCCAAGGTCCTTTTTCTTGGCCCTAGTCCACAATCCTGTTCCATGTTATTAGAAAATGCCTTGTAAATAGATACACTAAGTCTCAGAAACGTCTGCTTTGTTTTTTCAAGTATGGATCACAAACTGGAGTGGCTCAAAAGTCAACGAATCCATTCATGTAAACAAAAATAAAAACAGGAAGATGAAGTCAAGGAAAACAGCGATCTTCCGTGAAAAAAACTAATGTCTCAAAAGAACACGTTTCATCTGCAAGATCTGGTTTCAGCTTGCTTTCAGTGGTGACATATATCGCAAAAAAAAACAATATTATCAAATAAAAATTTAATTAGAAAAATAAATTAAAATTGCAGAAGGTCCTTGAGAAATAATCAAATAACATATGTGTCATGTGCTTAACGTATATTTTATAGCCGAGGTATAACGCTCTATCAAACAAACATATATACAGTGCCTGCCAGAATGACTTAGAACACTCCTCATATTTTCAGGCTTTTTCGCCTAAAAAGTAGCTGCAATGCTAGCCAACACTCTCACTCGATGCCCCTTCCCCTGGAACCGAACACAGTGTTTTTTTGTAATGTGGAAGAGTGCTTTAAGGTGATCTGAATGTTCCTTTGTACCAAAAACTGTTTAATCGTTCAATAAGCCAACTTTTTACAGAGTTACGTTGTTTACAGAGGGGTAAGGGGAGATGTTGCAGGGGAAAAAAGCAATCTGGCTTTCAAGCATTTTGGCAGGCATTGGTATAGGAATATGTAAGAGAAAACTATCGAAGTTATACAATAATTGAATTTTCTAAATGTCTTGACTGATTGAAATAGGTTTCATGGTTCTGAGGGGTAAGGAAGTGATAACCCTTTATAACCAAATGACGTTCTTTTCTAATCAAATCATGACCTTTTTCAAGTATACCCAGATTGTACCATTTCATTAGTAACTTTCCCTTTACAAAGCAAATTATGGCCTTAATCATATCCCTTCCAACTTATCCCTCGTTCCGAATGCTCTCAAAGCACTGACATTGATTTTTCGCTTACAGTAAAGCTTCATGAATTTCAGGTATACTTTTGCTCAAGAAATGCTACATTTGCTTTTGAATGTTGCTAAACTAAAACAATCGAGATCTTGTTGCTTTGCTTTTTTACAACGCTGGCTGTTTCAGTACCCAAATCAATGTTTAGCAGCTTTCCAAGTTTGTAAGAAGCCGTCTTTTTAACATTTAGGGGTTTCTCTGTGAAAAAAGTTTGCTTGTTTATCCAGCAGTAAGTCTTGTTCGATGTCGACAACGTGACCTTTCTGTTAGAACTATCTTGCCCCCCCCCCCGTAATATAACCCCCATCTTAAAGGGCCCTGTCACGCACTTCCAAATTTAAATAAGCCCCAGGGGGGCTCAAGAGCTAAGCCATACATGACCGTGATGTTCCATTCTAGTTGTTCTCTCTGTAAGCTTATTTACCCTTCCATGATCAAATGAACAAGCCGAAACAAATAAATCGTCAATTCTACATCAAATCTAAGGCCTGTTTATTCGACCTGCTTATATTACTCTACTTAAACCCTTTCTGCGTTAATTCTGCGTTAATTCTGCATTAATTCTAATTAATGAAATGTACTGTTTCAAGTGTTATAAACTGATGTATATTTTAAATGTTGTTTTAAGTATCCTGCTAGTGATTTTCAGTGTTGAAATTAATTACCAAAATATTCACTGTACCTAATTTACAATAATCTGTCAGTGAATTTAGTTTTTTTTCTTGATAGAAAAGTTTGAAATCACAGCAATTGAGTCTTACTTAATGATGTGAAGTTTTACTCTTAAGACCTGGCTAAACTAGGAGGCATACTGTATCGCGCACCGCATTGTCGTTCGTGACATGTCCCCTCGATATCTCCCAGTTCGGAAACTTTGAAGCGCGCCACACAATTTGTAGCGAGAAACACGCCAGTGTTTCAGGGAGACAACAGAAACATTTATTGTCTGTCTCCTCGACTCGGGAGACATGTTGCTCGCTTGTCACTCGCATGTTTAGCCTCCATTGGGAGACACGCTGAATACAATGTAGCGTGCGACATGTCTCATAGTTTAGCTACAGCTGTATGTCGATATAAGGGACCTTTCGATATTTTTTGAGATTTATTTATTTTGACCATGTTCAACCTCAAACCAGCGCGATATTCGCAAGAAATCAGTCTTTATTCTTAACTGCAGGCGAGGGTTTGAGGCAGCTTTCCAGCTGTTTTGAACTTGCACCTTGTGTTAGCATTGTTATTTCTGTGAACGAATCCTTCAGCTGCAGCTCGAAATGAGGTTGTGTTTGAGTTGACAGTAATCCTGTGGAAATTCTCCTCGCCAAGATCCGCGCCCTCGTGGGGGAGCTGAGCGCGTTTTCAACTCTGCCATAGCTTCACTTGCATTTCATACACGCTTTTTTTTAGAACGCTTGGCTTTATTTTCAGCCTCCCTATTTCTTATATATGAAGCGATTTTCACCAATTTATCACCCCCCACCCTTCTCAAAAGCATGCTTAACATGCCTCTCCGAGCAAGGACTTCACGCTGGCGAGCTTTGTTTGTGCATATCTCAACTACTTTCGGAGATAGCAACAAATTTAGGCCCAAATTACAGCCTGGTATTTTTATATAAAGGTTGTTCTTGAAGAAGAAAACATGGATATTAAAATGATACTTTCATCTTTAGATTAACGGGTTATTTTAGAAATGGTTTGAAGGAGATAATTTGGAGAGACGCACGCCCAAGACATTTCGCTCCTTAAGTCGAATGTCAATGCCTCGAACACGGCAATTGGCGAAGGAAACAGCGGAGAAACAGTGAGGCTTGCAGGGCTGCCGTCCCCTCAACCTTCACAAAAATCTTTCATAAAAACAGCTATGTTTGGGCACAAATTCGACTGAATTCGGGTAAAATAAATAAAGCAAATAGATTAAGAACCGGACAGCCCCCCTTTGTCTTCCCCACGCCCATGACATAGCCACACTGATCTAAAATTTTTCTTCCATAAGAGTACATTGCCAAGTGAACAATTTTGGCACTTTGGCAATTCCAGCAAATCAAGCGCCTGGTAGTTGTATGCAGACATAACGTAGGGTAAGGTAACAAGACCTTTGTTTTGTGTCGTAAGCGGTGCAATGCAGATCTTAATTTTCAAATTATGCATTCATGACTACGACCTTTAAATACATAGACGGATAAAATCAATAATAAAAAGGAAATATTTACAAGATTTACATACGTGTCCATTGTTTAGTGAAGATATCAATTACTTCTTTTTCTTCTTGCCACCTTTTTTAGCAGATTTCTTTCCCTTTTTTCCTTTTTTCTTTTTCTTTTTGCTGTAAGGACCAAGTTGCCTTCTTACCATAACACCTTTCCACCACGATTGTATCTGTCAAGAGACAATGAACAAAATTTAAAGACTTAAGGTCTTGTGTGAAAAATGGCATGGGGGGGGGGCAAACCAAAAGCTTAGGAATACACTCTTTTTTTAAATAAGAATATCGTTTATAAGAAACTCAGTACTGAAATCAACATCGGTTAAGAAACTTTCAGTACACGACCCGAAATCATAAAAAAAATCGCAGGTCTCAACAATCTTTAGAATTATAAGTATAGGCTTGAGAAACAATTTTTTGTTATATGTTAAGTGTCTATTTTTACAAAAAGCAGCTCATATAAATGTGAATTGTATTGCTTCTTCTATTTGTCAAATGCAAGTGCCAATTACCTGTTTTGGTGATAAAAAATTTTGATCCCTAAGAAACTACTTTCAGTACCAAAATTCTCCAAAGATTAAGAAACTTTGGATACTGAAAAAAAATCTTAGTTTCTTATGAAAAAAGAGTGTACGACATTTCCTAGAATGGCGGATTTAAGCCAGAAATTCCCGAGGGGTGACTCCATACGGGGTGTGGTATACATGCACCTTAGAGAATCTAGTAAATAGGGAGGGGGCGATTAGCTAGGGAAATTTTGGATGAATAAACCTATTATCAGGGCGTCATCTTTGAAAATTCACTCCATAGCTAGGACAAAAATGTTTCATAACATAACATTGAACACAGTCCGTAAGTTCTCTCTAGGTCTATTAACACCGCACAAAACATCAAAATTTATTAAACGCCAGGGAGTGTCTTTTAGAGGAACTATAAATATGCTCCAGGTACATGTCGACTTTATTTTTTACATTAAATGACTGAAAAGAGTAATTATGCTTACTTTGATGCAAGCTCTGAGCTCTTCAAGCTCTCTTTCTGCTTTTTTCCTTTCGATTTCTTTCTCTCGTCTATCTTCCAGTACAACTTTCTCGTATTCATTGTACTAAAATACGTTATTACACGTTATTACCTATAGGCTCTGGCCAAACTATCAAACATTGTTACCAAAACATCTGAAATTGCTTGTCAAAACTAATGTTTGATCGTTTGGCCACATCACAAAACATTGATCATCAAACATTTTTTGCTTTGCTAATGAACATTTGAGTACTTATAAGTTCAAAGTTTATAATGAAAACCATCAACATACCTTCATTGTTAACTCTTGTAGTCTTGCTAGATCGTGGGCTTTGTTCGCCTGTAACAAATAAATTCAAAAAGCGATAAAAGAATGTGGCGGCTGTGGAGAAGAAGGAGATCATGGAAGAGAGGAAATAACCAAGAGCTTCGCAGTCAGCAACGGCCCTGACCAAACGATCAAACACTGTTTGTCAAACATTTGAAATTTGTTTATCGAGCAATGTCTAAACACGATTGTTTTATATTGTTTTCAAACAATTGAGATTTGCTTTACATGCAATTTCTAGACATTGCTTGACAAGCAAAGCACGTCACAAAACAAACAAGCACGTCACAAAACATTGCTTGATAAGCACGTCACATCTTGCACATTAAAAAAAATCTTGTTTGACAGGAGGAAAAATGTTTCAAGAGCAATATTTAGTGATGCTAGGCCATTGCCAAAGAATCAAACATTGTTTGTCAAACATTTGAGCTTTGCTTTGTGAACAATGTTTGACCGTTTAGCAACATCACAAAACATTGCTTGACAAGCAGAACTTCCTTGGCAACGTTTTAGAAACTTCATAAACATTTACTGCTTGCCGTAAGCAAAAATGTTTGAAGAATAATGTTTTGTGACGTGGCCAAACGATCAAACACTTTTTTGGACAAAGAAACAGTTAAAAAGTGTTTGATCGTTTGGCCAGGGCCTTTAAATAGTTGAATATTTTGCTTGACAAGCAACTTAAAACTGTTTGACAAACAATGTTTTGATCGTTTGGTCAGAGACTAAGACTGAAAAATTCTTTTTAATCTATCATAAGTCCTTCACCTTTAGAGCATCTAATTCATGCTGTTTGGCATCAACATCTTTGTCATATTTTTCCATCCAAAAATCGAGTTTCTCCTCTAACATCTGAAATATGAAAAAAAGAATATTCAAGACAATCGAAAAACCAACAGAAACATTTTGTAGTTCTTACAGTAGTACTAGACTTATAACATGAGTCTTGGGTATCACTGCCACCATCTTAGGTTGCTGCTGTTGTAAAGAGGCAAACCTAAGGCAGTATGACTCGACTCGGGGAGTTACTCGGCGATTTCATTGAGCTCTATAGCTCCGTTGAAACGCCCTTGATTTTCTGATCATGCAGTCCGGGTTTGAATCTAATCTACTGTGGTATGCCACTTGTGCAAAACTTTATTTCAATGTTTGCCATGCATAAAAAAATATGTATGGTGCTGAAGAAGCTTAACAAAGCCGAGACACAAAACAGTCAAAACGGGAGGACAGCCTTGGGCTGTATATGACTCGGATAAGAGAGTTACTTGGCGATTTTGTCGAGTTCTATAGCTCAGTGGAAACACCGTTTGCTCTCTGAACATGTAGTCCAGGTTCGAATCCAACTTATTGTGATATGCCACTTGTGGAAATAACTATCCCAGAATTTACTATTCATGACAAATAAACTTACAGCATAATGTTGTCGAAGAAATGATTCAATTTCGTTGTTGACGCGAGCTTCTTCATCTATTTTTTGCTTCAGCACCTGTCAAGGAAACGCATAGATAAATATATCGAAATATTAAAAGGAAGAAAAAGCAGCAAGATATAAATAAATAAATTAAAATATATATTCTCAATAGATATATATAGAAAATAACTTATGAGAATGTTACATATGTAATATGACATGCTCGAGTTTCCCGTGAGAACACGAGAAGAAATCTACAGAGTCAACATCTGCTCATCCCTTCAACTTTCTCAGTATATTTGCATGTATACATTTTAGAATAGATACTGAAATATCCTCAGAAGTTTCGTAATAATCTTGAAGACTGAGCAATGCAAAATTCTCAACAGCTTTCCTCGTATTTCAAGAATAGCAGTATACTAAAAAAGCTCTATCACGTCTTTGAAGGCTTGCAGAATTCGAATGCGGAGATTTCTCAGGGTAGCCTGATTAGAGAAGAGGGCTTATCAGAGATAACTAGAAGAGGCTTACTAGAGATGGGGGGGGGGCTTTTAGAGAGCGTTGCCTATTAGAAAGAGTGGCTTCTTAGAGAAGAGGGCTTGTTAGACAGTGGGCTTATTAGAGAGGGTGAATTATTATAGGTGGGCTTATTAGAGTACAGGGAGTATAAGACAAAAGATAGGGAGCTTAAGAGAAGGCTTATAAGATGGGAGCTTAGATGGAGGCTTATTAGAAAGGGTTGCCTATTATAAGAGAGGGTGGCTGAGTAGAGAAGGAAGCTTGTAAGACAGGGGATTTGTTATAGAGGGTGGATTATTAGAGGCCGGGGCTTATTATGGAGCAGAGAGTATTGATTAGACATAAGGATTTAAATATTGGGGACTAAATAGAGATAAGACTTGTACGACCAGGGCGTGTGGTGCGGTGAGACTTCTCAAACTATCTTCTCACCTCTATCTCTTCACGCAAATCTTGTTCCGATTTTTGACAATTTTTCTGCGTACAGCTAACCCTGACCTACAAATTTATTAACACATGAAAATGCTGCCTTTGAATTTAATGCATGTATTTAAGCATTAATACCATAAAAGACTAAAAAATGACAAGTGATCAAATGTTTGACAAGCAATGTTTTGTGACGTGGCAAAACGCTCAAAAAATTTTGACGAGCAATGCTTTGTGACGTGGCCAAATGGTCAATCACTGCTTAAATTCCAGATGTTTCCTAAACAATATTTGATCCTTGGCCAAAGCCTCATACCACAAAACGATGCATATGCCTTACAGGGTTGCTTGAAGAACTCATTTGACTCCTAAACTAGAGTGGCGTTGTTGTTGACCATTTTATCATGCATTCTAGAAATCGAATCCCATCAACTGTGGTAGGCCACTCATGGCAATCCTAGTGTTTGTCATTCATGAATAATAAATTCAGTTAGTTTAATGTTATTACCTCAGCATCTTTCTTGATGTATTTTGTTTCCATACTTGTTTTTGCTTTCGTTTCTTGTAACTGATCTTTCAAATGGGCGATCATTTCTTTTCGTTTCTGTACAAAATGAAATAAACAAAATATTCAATCCTGTCTCCTATTCATCATATTTCCTCTTTTTTATAAGTACCAGGAAATATTGATTGAGGCTGGCTTTTCTCAACTATTCGCCTTTTTTTAACCTGAAATTTTCTTAATCTGTTCTAAATTCCTCGGTTACTAAGACAGTTATATTTTTGCAGTACACTGTATGTCTGAAGTGATATTACGTTTGTGTAAAAATGCAGCATGCTTGTTTGTTTCTTTGTTCGCTTGCTTTTTACATTCAGTTTGACTTTCAAACTTTCATATAAAGCTGATATTTCTAGGGGTTAAAAAAAGGCAGCCTCAGCTTGCTCTTACTTTGTTCTTAAAATCTGGGCAAAATCCAGACTCGTCTTCTTATATAATTATTTTTATAAAAAAAGGAATGTAAAGGAATTAAAGTTAAGTTTTTGTTTTAAAACAACACTAAAATCCCACTGACCTGTACTTCAATTTCCCTTTCTTTTTTCACATCCAAAAGCTGTCGCTGTAATTTTTTCACCTTTTTACGACTTTGTTCTTCTCTAAAACAGTGGTACAGTTATTAAACTAAGAACAGAGTATAATATAATTGGTATAATTGGAAGTGGATATTATCGAATAAGGGTTTCTAAAACAAGCACAATAAAAAACGTAAGCTATAAGCCCTATAAGCAGTTTCTCCAGACATTCTTGGATTATAATCCCTTCCCCGCTATAACTCAAGCCCCCTGCCTATAACATCTTTTATGAACATCAAGCCCCGGGCTATTCTAACCTTATAACAATAAGGTAACTGCGAAATTCGATTTCATTACGGTGTATTACTCAATATTATGCATTGGCAATGCTGGACTTTACTTGACGAACAAAGGGGTCTAAAAACGTAGGGAAAAAGTATTAGGTCCTGGCCAAACGATCAAACAATGTTTATGAAACATTTGAAATTTGCTTGTCAGGCAAAATGTTCGACCGTTTGACAATCATTGCTCGTCAAACATTATTTGTCAAACATTTTAAATTTGCTTGTCAAGCAATGTTTGAACGTTTGGCCAGGTCACAAAACATTGCATGACAAGCAAAACTAAGCCAAATTTGTTTCGCAATGTTTTGTTAAGGTGTTGCATGAACGAATGTTTTCCAACGTGGAAAAACCAATAAACATTTTACTTGAAAAGCAAATCACAGATGTTTGAAAAAAAATGTTTGATCTTTGGCCAGCTTGGCCAAAGCACGTTAAATTTCAATGATTTCATGATGACTTACTGAAGGATGATATTCTGAAGTTCTGTTTTCTTATTTTTCTCTTCATTTACAGCTGTGACTAACCCATTAAAAGTTTGGTGGGTTTTAATTTCATCGAGTGAATCACTTAAGATATCATACAGAAACTTTCTACAAAAGAAAATAAACAATTAATACTAAAAACAGTTCAAGCAGAATCAACGAGGTGATGAATAAGGTATTAAATTGAGATGCCTGAGATGCCTTGAAAAGAAATGAATGCACTAATTGATGAATACAAAATGAAATGACAATGCAGACGAATGCAACAAGAAATTAAAATGCTGACGAATGCAGAACGAAATTAGAATGCTGACGAATGCAGAACGAAATTTAAATGCTGACGAATACAGTATGAAGTTAAAACGCTAACGAATACCTTAAGAAACGAGCATACTAACGAATGCAGTAAGAAATGAATTTGCTTTTGAATAGGGCATGAAATGAACATGCTGAGCAACATGGTATGAAATGAAGATGCTTTTGAGTACGTTATGACATAAAACAGCTCTACCCACTATATTTCTAAATGACAAAAAACCGATCTAAATAAATAAAAGATAAAGAAGCCAAATTGCAAAATGAATCATACCGATCAGCTTGTATTTTGCGCATGCTTTCATTGGCCCCTGTTGCTTGCCGAAAACTTTTATTCAAAGCTGAGAAAGAAGGGAGTTAGATGAAATAATATGTTTTACAAATAGAATAAGCTACATAAAAAATAGGACGCTATAAACAATGATCATCGAAATATATTAAGCACAAAATTTTCTACCTCTAGTGTGGCCTTGTAGAGCTTTTGACATCATTTCAATTTCATCATGATTGTTATTTCTAGCAGACAGCAACTACGTAGAGAAATAAGAATTGCAAAGGTATAGTACAAACGCTGTAGGTTTTGTTCAAACTTAGAAGGAAAAGTGCAAGTAGAACATTAATAATCATATTGCATAAAACTATTTATCTTCTCTCTTGACTGAGTCGGCATTTGGTAATCATCCACAGTATTAGTGTTTCACATGATTAATAGATGTTCTAAACACATGAAAAATAGAATGAATTAATAAAAAATGTTCAATGTCATACATTGTCATATTTCTTTTCCAGTTC
>JAADKT020076668.1:0-17991 GCA_011763395.2 Chrysaora chesapeakei
TTGGCTAATTGGTGTGGGACTTTTTTCAAAACACTAACTACATCAGTAACCGTTTCTGCAGTTGATACTATTGCTTCAAGATGAGTTAAGTTGCTGCTTTTCAAATGACTTTCTAAAAATTCATCACTACAAGATTTACGATCTAAAGATGCCAGGAAGTCTTGCTCAGCAACAAGTTTTCTCACAAGTTTGTTTATGCCTTTGATTTCTTTGAGAGACGAACTTCGTGAAATTAGGTCTTTGGCTTTATCTTTTCTTTCATAAAGGAGCTTCGACGACATTTCTCGCTGCTCTTTATTTTAAAAACAAATATCTAATACCCACAACTAAATTTTTGTCTGATTTTCTCTTTTATTATCGTGACCTCGTTCCGAGTTTACAGGATAACGAGACTTCGCTTCCCGCTCTTTCCATAGAGATAGTAATAAAGATAGTAATATATCTTTATTACTATCTCTATGGCTCTTTCTCATTGCTGTTGTTGTTGCTGTTCCACTTGCACTAAGAAAATTTGCCACTAGATAGTTGTGTCTAGTTTTAAGTTTATGATTATCATTGCGAAGTTAAATTTATCATGTCTACTTCAGTTTGGGGTGATTCTGGAAGGTTCCTGGACGAGCTGGACGATGAAAATGGCGAGGGAGCTGAGAATGAACAGCAGGTGAATATCTCTAAAAAATGCAGGGCGGGAGAATTCTGAATTGGGAAGGCCAGATCTGGATAAATGCAAATCTACCCCCACAGACCCCTCCAAATCTAGAATCCCCAGGCCAGTGTTGTTTCAAGAGGGAGGTTTGGCAGGGTAATAGTGGACACAAGCATGGTAGGTGGTCCCCACAGATTGCCGCAGAAAGCATACACCTTTTCAACAAGATTTTGGTTGCACCATCACAAATTCTGGTTGGATAATTATGTTGATGGTATGCAACAATAGTCAAACATAAGCTTTCTGAGTACAACACGACTCCACAAGAGGGGTGTATGGGTGCCAGACTGGAATCTTTGCACATTGCCACCCAAGGCTATTGTTTTGAAAACAATAGGGGCTATTGTTTGCTATTGTTTTAGCCGAAATTGCCCACCAAAGTTCTTCTAGGTCCACAACAAAGTTTCCAACCAGGCATGGGTATGCTCCATGATGTCAACAAAAAATGACTTGCATGTGCCACTCAGCA
This sequence comes from Chrysaora chesapeakei, assembly GCA_011763395.2. Taxonomy (NCBI): domain Eukaryota; kingdom Metazoa; phylum Cnidaria; class Scyphozoa; order Semaeostomeae; family Pelagiidae; genus Chrysaora; species Chrysaora chesapeakei. Next base: position 1,176 of record JAADKT020076668.1, read on the forward strand.
CTGGAATGGCAAGTTTGTCATCTGTGCAGAAAATCTTCCATGTGTATCTTAAACCCTTGCTAATCAAGCTCATTGAGTTGTCTTGTTCAGGTAAGTGTGGTGAGTCATCTTTTGACGTCACTACCTGATCAGATGTCTGGCAACCTGGCTGTGGCAATCTGGCAGTGTGGCCAGTTGACCTGATACTGGGAGGGACATTCTTTTCCCTGTTCTTTGAGCAGGACCAAAGTTTTATTTCAATCATTTTTGCCATTCTGCAGGGTGAATGGAAATCTGGGAGAGATGGAGTCATATTTTTGATAGACTGTACAAAACCTATGTTTGAGAAGAATTCTGATGGAGAATCACCATTTGAAATTTGCCTAAAGGTATGTGGATATGCATATTGTTCTCCATGCTTTATGAAGCTGCATTACCCACCTTGCTGTCTGTGCTTGTAGCACATCTTGTTTTGATACCAAAGTCATAGTTTTGTAGCCAAATTATCCAACAAATTTCAAATGCATTTATGTTGACTAAGGGGAGTTTATACCCAGATGCGGATCTAAATGCACCAATCAGAAAGTGAAACCACCAATCAGCTTAAAGGATACAGAGGGAAGGTCAACAGAATTAACTGAAGAGTCCAAATGAGCAAACAAACTCTTTCTGCCTACACAGAACCAGCCTTTTGGTTTTGATGCGGATAGGTTCCAGAATCTAGATCTCTGACGTTTATACTCTAAGAAGTAGCAGAAGAAAAAAGCTTTCAAGTATGTCCGGAGATGTTTCTGCCATTTCTCCCAATTTTGAAGCTATGTACGACTCAAAACGTTACCAAGTATGTGACAAAAAAGAATGTAGTCTTCAGCTAGCTATCACTCTTTTGCATTTCTAACGTGTTTTCCTAACTTAGGACAATGTTTCCTCTATCTCAAAGTTTCTCTACCTTGAACAGATTTACTCGCCACTTGCGAGTTGGTGACTGAGAGAGCTTACTGTAACTGTTTTTAAGGCCCTGTATAAACTATACCGGATAGTTTTCAGAGCGTCTTGATTTATATATCAGATAGGGTTGGTGTTTGCACTATGCCAAAGCTATTCAATATGAAATGCTCTGAAAATTGGAGTGATTTTCACTTTGCTTTGTAGGTAATATGAAAATCGCTCCACTCCGGATGTAATTGACATTTTTTTGTGTGTGGGGATTAACTATTGAAATTTTCTATTGTCTTGGCTATCTGGTATAGTGTAAACAGGTCTATCCGATATGAAAATCAAGATGCAACAATAGCTATTCAGTATAATGTAAACATTTGCCCTATCCGATATGGGTTAAGTTAAGGCAAGGTGCACCACTCCGATAGCTATCCGGTATAGTATAAAGAAGCCCAAATCTGGACATGAAATAGCTAAAGCCCACATCCATCTGACATTTTGATGCCTGAATATGCTTAACTTGTTTTCTGATATGCCTTATCTCTTTCTATTTCAGTGTGCCAGAAACACTTTGATGGGAAAAATAATTAGCAGTGATAAAGATTTGGTTGCCATTGTCTTCTTCGGAACTGTAAGTCTATTGAATTGAATACAATACTTTAAGTACAAGATAGTGTATGTATAGATATATATATGTATAAAGTGTACTGTAGATGTCAGAGAGAGGTAGTTGACAGCAGTGAGTGACTTGAGTGAGATGAATGTTGAGGATAATGGCTGTCAGTGCTCCCATTTTGACGTTTGTTTATGAGCTGTCTGTGCCTTACTTGAGGTTCTGTCTATTAATATCATAACTAACTTTGTCGTAGCACATGCTCGTAGTATTCGGCGCTTTTAATAAGACTGGAGGACACTCAAACCACGACTCGTTATCTATATATTTAGAAATTTGGTCGAAATTCGAATGCTTTTATCGAAAACGGATTTGCTAGTGTCGTCCTACAGGTGAGTTTGCTGTTTCGCTCGTTATCTTCGGAAAGTTTCATCTAACGGTGGCTAAAGTGGGTCTTCAGTACGTGAAATCGATTTTCCTCAAGAATGTATAGGTTAAGTTTGGCACTTTGGTACTTCACGTGTCATGCTTTCTACTTGTTCACGTTTCACGAAATTACTATATTTACTTTCACGTTTCACGTTTCCTCATGTATCACGAAAGATCCTTTTCCTCCATCTCTTATCACTCTTCTTGCATTTCCCCTCTCTTAAACCCTCTGCGAAATTGTCCCTTCTCCCTCATCTAACATAAAATTGAATCTCAATCCGCCAGTAAAATTCAGATCTTAAAATCCTGCTATCTGATTGGACACGCATATTTTTTGCCTCAACTAGCCGATTTTTGCATAGAATTGGACGTTAGTTTTTGAGTCATTTATTAAAGCCGTCCGATCTCTACAACAACGTGTCTTTGGATGTGGCATGATTGCTTTAGAACTATGAATCCACTAGCCTACAACGAACAGTATGAATCTTCTAGAAATCTCTATTGTTGACGGTTTCCAAAACATCTTTAAACCAACTACTAATTAAATGAGTAATGCACGGGGAATCAGAGTATTAAACACACGAACGTGCTGCCTTGTCGACCACTGTATTTGTTCAGTGCTTTGAATTTCCAACTAAGGCAGGAAAACAGGCTCCTTGAAATGTGCCTTTTAAAAGCTGATCAAACAAGTGTATTAACAGAAAACAGCAATAAAATTTCTTATTGACGTTTGGGAAAATGTTTTTTAATGGTACCAAGTGTGCTGATTTAAGATGGAGGCAAATGGATCCAAGATGGTCCGAATAATTGATAGTGCTAAGCCTTCTTCGAATACTGCGATCGGTAATACATATGTGCCTCTTTCTATCCAAGTGTATGAATGGATACCTGGTCGGTAGTTATGACCATGTGGCTTCACCCTGCTATATGCTGTATCCATTCAGACCATTGGTAATATCGGTAGTGTTGGGTAGCCCTATAATAGAAAGGGACTATAACAGTGGAAATTGACCATCTTCTCCCCGATTCTAGACATACGTCTCACAGCTCTCCCTTGCCCAACTGCGGCCGTATTCCTTGGGATCTAGATCTGCTAAAAGAAAAGTCAAGAAGCCATACACATTGCTCAATGGAGCCCTTTGCTATTTTGGAGCATTGCTAGGTAGTACCAGACCCTGAGCTATAGTGAACCATTTCAGACCAACTTTGGTTATCGTGGTTAACAGTAAAACGTTAAAGTCGCCTAACTTATACTAATTGCATTCGAAAATGTCACGCTCGTTATATTAGTATCCCAGTCTGTCCATTATGAAGACTATGCTGCCAATTAACTGAGGGTGTTCTTCTTGGTTTGAAAAAATTCATATTTGCGGCGAAACTTGATTTAGGGAGTGATTCGTCGTATTTGTTTTGACTCATCAACGTTAGCAGCGATTTTTCAATTAGTTTTGTTTAACGCGAAGATAGGAAACTACTCCTCAGTGTTTGCCTTTTTTGGGAATGTCAATAGTACTGGAAATCTCATCTTGCTGTTTTCTGCTTGTGACAAGTGATCTCTTATGGAAACACGAATATGCCAACAAGGATGCTATGATAAGCTCTTTGAAGTAGCTTTATAAGTGCGATATTCTTGCTACGTTCATAAATTTCAAGGAATCCAGCGCAGCTGGTCGCTACCACGAGCAAGAGCGTTTCTACAAAAATACTCGATCATATCTAGGAAGACACGATCCTCTGTCTACAAGGTTGTGGTATTTCCGAAATCTTCGTTTTTGAAGGGTGTTGCAATTGATCAAGATTTCTATGCACAGACTTCAATACTGAGTTTCCGAACGGCCTTCTACATAGAGTTTTGTTCACGTTATCACAATATCATTTTTATCTATGGTTTAAGAAACTGTCTTAAAGAAAGACTGAATTATGCGAAGAGATAAAGTACTAAATCTTCGAAGAATTATATCAGGGAACCCGTGTTCTAAAGCCCTCGAATATAAGACCTGGAAAAAACTGAAATTCGCTGTTGTCTTTGTGGAAAGAGTGTAAAAGCACCACTAAGAAGCTGTTGATTTCACAAAAGCTATAAGATATATTTTCTTCAAGCACTGTGGACTGAGAAGCTACGAATGAGTGAAAGATGGCTTGTCTTGTAAATCTGCAGATTGAGTTGGTTTTGCTGAAAACATTTCCCGAGTGAATTGTTTACGTAAGGAAGCTGCGCAAACTTCTGGTTCTATTAGGGCTGTTGAATCTATATTTTTGTTGCGGAGAGACTGGTGACAGTAGTACAACGAATAAGTTAACGACAATAACTCTAAAAGATTTATCTGCAAAGAGCTTTAAAGCAACCTTGAAACATTGTTATGTAGAGGCTTTTACAGATGTTACAGTATATGGAGAGATTGACGAAATAAGCTCTAGACTTTGGTTGCTGTTTTTTGAAGACAGCTTGCTTTAAAAACCTTCAGAAAGGGTGCGTTTCAAAGAATCCTATGGGTCGGAAGTCGCTACAAAAACATTGCTTGTTAAGACTTTGTAAAGACTCACGTATGTGCTGTTATCGAAAAGATCAATGGAATTTCGCGTCATAGAGGTCTTAAGAACCTAAAGAAATACGTTTTTCAAATAAGAACCACAAGTTAAAGTGTTGCTAGAGTACCGTTGCTACAGACACCCTTAGAAAGAGTTAAGAAAGAGTTGTGTTTGCAAATGATCGAATCCGAATTGTTGCTAAAGAAAATTTGTTTCATCTTTAGTTGGTTTTCTGAAGGCATATATCATTTATGAGGAACGACGGTTAAAGTACAGCACTGGGAATGTTTTGTTCAAGACAGCTTGTTGCTTGAAACCTGCAGAAAGAGTTTAATTTGAATTGTTCAAGAAACTTTTTCGCAGAATCTGTTGATTTTGCAAATGCTCCTGTGTTATGTATCTTTTGTTGAAAGTTTGCATTACATATATTTCTGGAAAGACTTTTGGCTAAATACGCTGGGAATCTTTCGTGAAAGACAGCTTGCCGTTTAAGATTTGCAGAAAAAGTTTGCTTACACAGAGTTCTACATGAACAATTGTTCGAAGGGTCTCTTCTTTACCTGCTGGCCTTGTGGAGCCAATTGAATAACGTATCTTCTGTGGAAGGTTTACTCTATATATGAAGGACTTTTGGCTTAATACACTGGGAATTTTTCTTGAAAGATAGCTCGTCGTTTAAAACGAGAAGAAAGAACTGTGTTTACAGAGAATTTTCCAAAAAGGCCGATACATTATTCATTGATTTTGTACAGCCAATAAGAATTTTTACTTAATACACTGGGAGAACTTTCCTACGCCTCTGTTGATTTTGAAAGCCAATTTCATTGCATATTTTCGTTGGAACGTTTGATTTACATATTTTTTCTTCAAAGACTTCTTACTTCAAATGATTGCGAAGCCTGTTAAAATGTTTTACCGTGTTACAAATAAAGAGATTATTGAAACAAAGGCTTATCTACCTAGAAAACTCCAGGTCTTAGTGAAACATTATTAATCTTCAGATACTGTTAAAGAAGGTAGAGAGAGACAGCTGGTCTCAGGAAAGCTATAATAGAAAAGCTGGTATATGAAAGCGAACTGCAGGGAATAGAAAGTGCTTTGTAGGCATTGGGATATTCTTTTTCATAACTGATTCGATACACTTTAGCACGGCAGTGGAAACGACTTTATATTGACAACAACATTCGTCAGCATGCAAAATCCTAGCTCAAACCTCGCGGTTGGTTCAGCCGTTGGAATAGTTTGTTTGGTTTCAAATGCGCTAGAAATATTCTTCCTGGCAAGGAAAGGCAGCCGAAGACTACGACCAGAGGACATGCTGTTGAGTCTCGCAGCAAGCGATATGCTTCTAGCCGTCGCTTTTTTGTCTTTTCTCGCCACTAAATTCGCAAAGCCATCGCGTGGAAAGTTTTCAGAGAGCGAGTTAACGGTGATATTTTCGCTACTTATCTCATGCTCAGTTTGCACTTCGATATGTCACATCGTCGTAATAGCTGTCGAAAGAGTTTTCGCTGTTCGCTTTCCGTTGCGATATCGAATCTCCGTGACCGCGAAACTGACAAGACGCGTCATTATTGCTATTTGGCTTACCGCAGCTTTGATGCTTTTAATATTGAGCTTGAATATAATGCTTCATTGGTCTCTTGTTCGCTTTCGGTTCTACACTGGTATTGTTATTATAGTTACTGGTGTCGTAATTTTCGTATTGTATGGATACTTGACGCATTTATTACGAGATCGGCGCTCTAGGGTAATGCGCTCGGAGAACTCTATAAGAAACGCAAGATCACCCGAGCGAAAATGGAATTCGCTACTCGCAATTGTTATCGCCGCTGTCTACATCGTGTTATCCTTCCCCGCTGCTATCCTTTGGATTTCTGGCCCCAAAAAGACACAAGCTGAGATCGAATGGCTTATTGTGATCAACAGTGCTATAAACCCAGTGCTTTATTTCTGGAAAGCATACTTCAGCCGAAGGCAAGAGCGTCAGCGTCAGAACGAAATCGTCGAGCCGCGCGAATGTAACACTAGAAGAGCGGAGGTGTCTGTCTGAGCGTGTGTTATTGTTGTGAATTCCTTATTTTTTCGAATAAAGGACTGTGAAAGATATTATTTGAAACTGCCTGAGTTCATATTAATTTTAATAGTTAAGGAATATTGAAAATTACATTTTGCTTACTGATAAATTTGTTTAATATGCATATTGATAAAATGAGTAGGTAAAAACGAATCTTCTGAAATTTTTTAATTGATGTGTGTCTGTCGACCGGAGAAAATCGGGGATAAAATCATGTTGATTTGAATTGTCTGTCGACAAAATGGCTAAACGTACATTTCTGCAACATGATAAATGTCTAAATGTCACACAAATGGTTCGAACTATTTGAAATACAAGAGCAACAAATCTTGAGCGACATTTGTCATGCTACACGGGGCTAAACTACAATCCTGGTCAGAATTAAGTGAGACAATTTGCTGGTGGCGCCCCCCCTCCCCCACATCAATGTTAGGTATTTCTGGCGAAATCGCCTTCTCGGGAACTTTGCTTCTTATGCGAAGTTGGTGGTGACATGCGACGCGAGAAAAATCGCCTGCTCCATAACGCGGCGCTGGGAAATGCGCAAAGAGAGACAAAAATGCGACAATCGTCATATGGACACAAATGTCGCCTTGTGTATATCATCATCCGTGGCAAAAAAATTGTCGCCCAGAACAACAACATTGGGTGGGAGAGGGGGGGGGGCAGTCGGCTGGTACGGCTTCATCACTGTTGTCTCAATAATTTTGGCCATGATTGTAGAATATACTAGTTCATCGTCTATTCTTCTAGATCTCGCGCAACAATGTTGTCTTAATGTATCGAAGTTCTTTCTATTTAAGAGATCAGCGGTTAAACGTCAGTCTTTGCCAACCTTGTGAAATCTCCACCCAGATTATTGTTGATAACACTACAGTTACTCCTTGCTATGCAAGAGCCTGCAAAAATAAGAACCTAAAGGCTGTTCTCAAACAGACCTTTGAAGACTGGAAAATGTTAACACTTGTATCTCCATTTCATGTTTATTCAAAAATTCTTGCGCCATTAAGATTTGTAAGATCCTAATTTTTTCTTTTCTAGGATAAATCCAAGAACAGCAATGATTTCAAAAATATTTATTTATATCAGGTAATTTTTTATAAATATGTTAAATTTCTTCAAATCTGCATTATGTCTCATCCTGTCACCCTGCAATTTTTTTATCCACCAGCCCCATTCGTTACTGTCTGTCACCGCGATAGGCCCATAGCCTCATATCCCTAGTATATTATACTTATTTTAGTTTGATGTTCTTGGTATGAAATTTCACCTCTACACTCTGTTTGTTTATTAGAATTATGGATAACGCACTTCATTTCAACATTGTGTTGACGAAGCTTTTTTTAAACAAATTCTGACCCCCGTTTATTTGACCTCCCCCACCATTTCGATTCTTAATGCTGTTCCGACCCCCGCCTATTCCAATCAAAGCAATTAGGCACCTAAAAGAATTATAACACAGTATGATATGAGACTGATGAAGATGAAGGTGAAATGGTGCATTAGCGCCAGTCGCTAAGATTAGTGTAGTAGGTTAACTTATCGAATCATCGACCCTGGCTACCATAGATGGGGTTTATTGATCTTCTGTAGCTCTATTAATCTTATCATCAACTATCCGTCAAAAGTCTAATCTTTTTATATTAGATGTCTCTTTCTATGTAGGAACTAGATATGCCTGATGCTGATCGGATCAAGGATTTGGAAAATCACATGCAAGGTGAGTTTATCTGATGAACATATGCGAAAAGTGCATTCTATTAAGATTTAGCTCTACCATGTATTACTAAAGAAAAGGAAACAGTATATAAGGTAAAAGGACTTAAACAGAAATTTTTAGGATATACCTATTTTGGCAATAAAAGCGGATTTACCTATACCTGTTCATACCCATACCCATACCTATAACAATGCCCTGAACAATGCCTATACCTTTTTATGAATACCGATACCTATACACCTATATATCTTTACCTACATACTTTTCCAATATACCTATATACCTTTATACCTATATTCCTATATTCCTATATACCTATATATCTATACCTATACCCATTCCTAAACATATACCTGGACCAATGCTATAGGGACTAGTCGCTAGATGTCTGACTCCATTGTCCTGCAGTGAGGCTAAACCACTCGAGCAGAAATACTGGCAAAAAGGAAAATTTCTATAAGGGCTCAGTATGGAAATTGGGAAAATTTACGAAGATAGATTGAGATTGTAGAAAATCCTTGCAAGTTAGAAGAACATTTTTTTCTGTTCTTTATTTGTGGGATTATGCGTAAAGTTTTGGACCAAAAAATCAGAACTTTTTTGAAAATTTTTGAAAAATTTGGCCATGAAATTGCCTTAAACGCTGTATTCTTCCATTTTATGAATTTATTTGGCTCTAACATTTCCCATTTTTAAGATATAACGCAGAGAAAAACTTTTCCCATACTGAGCCTTTATAAAAACAGCGGCTTTTGCCAGTTTTCCGCTTTGCTGATTTTTGCCTCACTGAGAGCAATACAAATTATCTTGTGTCAGACATCTAGCGACTTGGTCGCTATATCATTGACCTATACCTATACCCACAATACCTATATGCCTATATACGTATATAATATACTTGTACTTATACACCTATATACCGAAACCTATTTGGGCAACCAATTCGCGAGTGACCTGAACTGGAAGGTTATAAGGATGTGTTCTTTGGACCCTTTTCCGTGTTTTCTTTTTTTTGGAGACTTCCAAGAGATCGAAAGCCCGTTCTTTCTTGGACTACTCTATGGAAAATCAGAGACTTTAGAGATCCCAAGTTCTCTCCTGACTTCTTTCGCAGTTTTTTTGAGAGAAATTGTTTCCAAATATACTTCCCCTAAGTCTTCAGCTTTTCAAGAAAGTACTTGTTTTGGCATTTGGGATTGAAAGCCTCCGAAGTCTACTTTTTTCAGATTTCAGAAAAGCCCCAAAGACCACATGCTTAATGACAGTTTTACCATTCCATCCTTTTATTCCTTGCAGAAGCAAAAGATGATAAGTTCGAAGAAAGATACGGACATTGTGAAGATTTTTCCTTGTCAGACGCACTATGGGCATGCTCAAACATGTTTGCAAACTGGTAGGTAGAAAAAACTACAATATGCAAAGTCTACTTTTTGTAGAGATGTCGTATCTAACTTCCCAAAAAGCAAAAAAAAGAACAAACAACTAGTCTAAAAGATTTCTTAATTTCATATGCCAAGTTTCTTGTAAATACGACCTCATTTTTCTTCACCATACCTAGCAAACTCATCGGATATCCAAGGGGCATTTCACTCTTCGAAAAGACGTACGAGAATCCTGTTGAAACAAAAGGATTTCTAAGGAACTTCTATGAAAACAATAGCAATCCCAGCAAAGAGTATACGAGATTCGAAGGAGTGAATTGCCCCTCGGGTATATCTTCTGGTCGATTTCTGAATTCCCAAACAATTCGTCCTATAAAATGTCAGCCTTTTAGCTCATGCTGAAGATGGACATGTGCTGTATAGCTGTATAACTGCGTCGAAGTGCCTTCTTTTAGCTAACTCATAGACCCTGGCCAAACAATCAAACATTGTTTGTCAAACATTCGGAAATCGTTTATCAAGCAGTATTTGAACGTTTGTCAACGTCACAAAACATCATCAAACTGGCCAAATCATTAAACATTGTTTATCAAATATTGAGAAGTTGCTTGTCAATCAATGGTTTAACTTTTGGCCGCACCATAAAACATTCTTCTACAAGCGTAAATAAGCAGAATTGGTTGTGCTATGTTTTGGAAAACATTTTTTCTTGATTCAATCGCAAGTGTTTGACAAGCAATGTTTTATGACGTCACCAATCGGCAAACATTTTTGCTTGAGATGCAAGTTTCAAATGTTTGACAAACAATGTTTGATCGTTTGGCCAGGGCCTAAGATCGTACCATAAAGTCCCCTTATTGCTTTTAAAGTATAATAATAATATCTTATAATAAGTATAATAATAAAAAGTATTTAAGAATTGCCATCTCTTTCACAGCTCTTACAATCTTGCAAACAAAAGAGTTATGTTGTTTACAAACACTGATGATCCACATGAATACAATCCAGAAATTAAGGTATCAAAATAAAGAGATAATCTAGCAAGTTTTTTCCTTTAAGTTATATTGCTGTTCTTCTATTCGTGCACTATTAGAAATATCTCTCTTCTGTTTCAGAGACGAGCTTTGAGGAAAGCAAAGGTACAATTTTTTTAATTCGCTGTACTAATTTTTTCAATAAACGTTTCCAGTATCATAGGATATTGATAATATAAAATCTGCTTTATTTATACAGTAAAAACCTGCACATAAGATCAAAAGGTTTTGAGCACAGCCTGTTCAGGTTTTTATGTAATGAGGAGTATATCGTCAACATGCTGTTGTCTCTTAAGCAATTGCAAGGAAAAATAAAGCATGGTCCAAGGTTTTGCAGCCTTTAGCAGGCTCCTGCTTCTCAATGTTCTGCATGCAACTCAATGTTAACCCCAGCACAAGTTGCATTTAAGCTCCAGTGAGTGGTGCAAGTCGTTATTCATTGGATATCAGGCTAAAATGGTTCTTATTTATTTGGTAGAAAATATATGATTTCAGGATGTAGGTTGTTAATAAATGAAGGTTATTATATGCGGGTTTTTCCTGTATTGTTTATTGTTTGAATGAAACTAGACAGCCTTGCTAGCCTTGTTTCTACAAACTCATAGTAGCCTTTGAAGCGTCTTTAGGACGGCTATCAGTTGCTCACATCGAGTAACTAGGAAAAAGCGTGAGTTATATTTCTATAACTTCACGGTGATGGAATCACAAGCTTGAAGGAGCATAAAACTGAAACCACAAGAGACCACCCTTTTAGGTTTTCTTGCTGCACATACACATCCCTCATATAAATTCCTACAAACCATGCACGATGCTTTTTATATCAACTATCTGCTAGCTACAGAATGTATAATAATGCCAATTGAAGAAGCATTTTATACAACATGTTTACTGAATTAAAAGAGATATTGTTTCATTGATGAAGTCAAATATTTACTTTCACATTACAGGACTTGGAAGATCTTGGCATTTTTATCGATCTGATGCACTTGCAAAGACATGGGAAAACATTCGATATCTCTAAGTTCTATAAGGTATATAACAATGATTTCTTTTTATTGAAGAACCCAAATGAGAAAACGAACTCTTTCTGTCTACACAGTTACTTGCCTTTTGGCTTTGACGTGGACTGATTCCAAAACTCCAAACTCCTAAATGGAACAAAGATCTTGCTTTGCCCTTGTATCGAAACAATCTTCGCTATGATTTTCTGCACAATTCGCGTCGTCAAGTAAGTGTTGTCCTATCGCTGAATCACAAGGCAAGGCTGTTGTTTGGACATGTGGAACTGTTGCGGTCTTTTCCCCTCGATATTGATATAGCTTTGTCTTTAGGTCTTTGATAGTTTGAGTTGTTGTCATTTAGAGGGTACTACGTTGACCATGTTCAATATCACACATTTCTTTGTCTTTTCTTCTGTGAGTTTCAGTATAATATCAATTCCCTAAAGTCTGATGCTCCTTTTTATGAAACCATATACCTTGTTTTCTCATGTAAAGCCCCCATTAATGCCCCCACAATAAGCTCTCTAGTTTTCAAGACTCACAACGAAAATGTTGTGGGTTCGAGCCACGGTCTTTCCACTATGATTGCAGAGATAACAACCTTGGGCAATATGCCTCCCCTCACCATGTGTAAAAATTGATGTCTCGGCAATGAAAGCAACAAATTTCAGAAGCACCGAATGCGTGGCTGCATGATATGAAAAGTACTTTCCAAGGGAGACATAAAAATGCTTGAGCTGAAGGGGTAATAGGATCGTAAAGCACCTCAAAATATTGAATTATAGTGAGGACGCTATATTAATGCAATAACCTGTACCTGTACCTTCATTTATTCCATTATAAGACAAAGCACCAATTACGTGTGATAGCCTAATGTCTATCAACTCGCTTTTCAGGATATTATATATAGTGATGAAGACGATGATCCAAACTTACTGGTTGATCCATCTGAAAAATTCGAAGAAATGTTAGCGAGGTAACTGATCGTAAAGTTGTGAATTTTCATTGAGACCTTTCATGGAACTTGTTTGGCATTGGATATTAGTTGTTCTAGAAACACTTCTATACAATTTACGCCGAACAGAATACTTCTTGCGCAAGATTTTACTTAAAATTTCTTAAAATTTTGCTTAAAGTTTCAAAGACCTAAAGGAATATCCTACCCTTTGCCAATTTCAATCGCTATTCTATTTATAAACAGCTTTTTCTGAACCATGAATCTCCTACTTCCTGTTAACCATAGCAAATCACCACTGACCATGAGCGTACATCCCTTTTCGTAGAGTTCAATGTAAGGATTACAAAAAGAGAGCAATAACAAGGATCCCTTTGCGTTTGGCTGGCGGACTTGAACTGGGTGTCTCAGTGTACGATATTTATTTTTCTTATTACAAGTTGATATTATTAGTCTGCGTGTAGATTCTTTAAAGTGGTTTTTTTGTGAAAAAGCTTGTATTAAGTTGTATTAAATTGCAAGAAACAGCGAAAACTTGGTACATACTTAAAAGCTTTAAAGTAATATGTCCAAAGTGGAAGCATTTTAACATATTTGAAAGCTAACCTGATTACCTGAGTTGTAGTTTCGCTATTGAATTGAATTGCTGAATCGAATTGTTTGAGCGATCTCCTTTAAGTGCTAGCCTCGGTCTCATGAGCGATAACTGAACTCAAGTGATCAGTCTAAGCTAACCTAATACACGCTTTTGTCACAAAAAATCTCTTCAAAGAACCTACACGTAGAAGACCGGCAAATTTAAAGAACTTAAACTACTAAAGAGAAAATGCAACTTTTCAATTTTAAATATTTATCACTGCAAACAATCAATAATAAGGAAGCCAGTTCTATGCATCTGCAGTCGAAAATCATATACATTGTTTGTTACGCATATATCAAATGTTTCATTGGGCAGTTCCCAGCCCTGCTTTCATAGAAGTGTCTATATAAAATAGTCATGGCACAAAATGTTCAGTTAACATTAAGGAAATATTAAGGCACTCTTTGAACTACAATTCAATCAAATAGGGTCCAAAAATAAGCAAATTTAAGAACCAGGCGTTGAGCTAGATTTTTTATAAGATAAAAAGTGTGCATGCTATATTCTATACTATTAGCTATCTCTGAAATTTAGGGTTCATTTTCATTCGCTATCAGAATTCAGAATGACAATGGATGCTCTTTTTGTACCAGAAATAGCTACATTTCAATTCTATTTCTTTTTCAACAGCTTCACTTTATGTAGACCTGCTACAAAGAGTTCTTATGTGAAAGTCGATGGCAGATCGAACGAAGAAGTCAAAATTATAACCAAGATGATATGTGAGGTAGACAAACAGTTTCAATAATTACTCTGTCCATCTGTTAGGTCGATCTTAAGAGTAAAATAATGCGCAGTTCTACGAATATTCTAGAAGCTGACAAGCTTTGATGTGAGCTTGAGAAACTTTATTTGGCAATTACAGTGAAAAAAGTTTTATACGAACCTTCCAAGTTTAGGAATCTAAAACATTAGGCATTTTACCTCAATATTTAGGAGAGGTTCTGAAATAAACCTTTTCAAAGAGGGCTGGATCGAAGTGACATTTTTCTGGAAAATTGTAGACATGTTGAGAAAGGGAATCCTCTCCACGTGCAAAGACCGCAGTCGTTTCAGGAGATTTGTTCAGCAAAGTTTGCTTCCAATTCAACTTTAATGGGAGTAAAAGTGAAAGTTATCTTCTCTAGGAAGCATTTAATTAAGTATTTTCTTTTTTGTGAATTACATCTTTTCCCCTAAGTTTCTATAGATATTTCTAACATTTACTGTCACCGATTTCTTTTCTCTCTTATTTTTCCATTATTCATGAATCAGAAGTTAAATCTGCTGCACTACCTCTCCTAAAGCAACTAAAGCAAGGTCGTTGCACGCGGAGAGGATTCCCTTGCTCAAGATATTTACTATTTTCCAGAAAAGTGTCGCACCGACCCTAACTTTTACAAACTTCAGAAATAATGAGCACAGCGTTGCCAGGAGGCGCTTTGGCTTCTGTCCACTCATTTTTCGTATATGGCCTAAATCACACATAAAATTTTCATAGGATACCTCTTAGACTTATTCCATGAGTTTTTGTTTCGCTCCTTTGGCCACAGTCTGATATAGATAGGTCGCTCAGCACAACGACTCATAAGTTCCTAAAACCTGGACAAAAATCGAATGCAACTACAACAATGCGAATAAGTTCTACGCAAATTCCACAGTCCAGTTTTTCTATTCATTGATTGGTTTGTTGGTTGGATAAAATGTTGTTGAAAATAGGAAGTTGCAAAGAACAAATCAAACTACAGATTTTTCTTACTTGAGGTCTGCTCAGTTTGAACTAGGTTTGACATTACAAAGACCCAAAAAGACATTCAAAAAGACACCCAAAGCAGCCCAAATTTATCACTAGTTTTTTGTATCAAGTTTCTTTTTCTCTATTAGGATACAGGGCAAGAACTAATGCCAACGGACATTAAGTTCAGCCAAGAGTTTGGTGGAGCAAAGGTAGACGAATTTTCATCAGTATTTATAACTTGTATCTCATCTGTAGACAACTAAATTTTCGAAGATTTATTGAGAGGTCTTACTGTAAGCAATCCATGTGCTATATCCATACTCTCAGCAGTCCACTCGGTCACTAAACGTATAAGCAATCCTTATAAAAAACATGGGTTTATTGAATTTTTAGTTAAGGAAAATCCTGGCAATCAATGTAAATGCCTGGGGGGGGGGGTGATTAGTATAATTTGGGTATGGGCATGTGCCGCCAATATTGGTAGGATTTGGGCTTTGAAATTCTCTAAACATTGGTATGATTTTAAGACAAAACCCCTTGATTTTAAACAAAACCCCGCATAAGTGGGTGAATAATTCAAGAAAAATACAAAAGTTCACCTTATTTGAGACAAAATAGTGTTGAAATCGTGTCCAAAATGTTTTTAGCACAAGTTCAAGTAATAATAAGGCCTAGAAAGCCATATTACTGTCCTATTCCGCTTATTATTACTCATAATGTAAGGTATGTGTCCATGTAATATGTTAGTTGGTTTATAAGATCTCGGCGGCATACCCTGTCCATCAATAAGACATGTTCCTTCTGGTGTGAATGTGTTCTGTGACTAAATGATAATAATACACTTGCTTCTTTGACTTGAGGTTTCTGTCTCATTCTTTTCCTGGCTTCCAAAGCCTCACATAGAGAATGAAGTTTGAGATTTTGATCAGATTTTGTTTCAGTTGCCTAAGCCCAATTGTTTTGAAATTTTAAAAAAATTTAGCAGCCGTCACCAGGGTCCAAATAGTTAAACTTTTGAACATTAAAGAGTGGCTTTTTGGGTTTGAGCATAAACGCATCGACTACTCTAGCGATATGAAGTTCTGTTCTCTCAAAGTATTATTAAATCTGTCATTTCTTCTAGATCAAGTTCGAGAAGAATGAAGTCCAAAATATAAAATCATTTGGCGAAACAGGTAATTCATATCCTGTCCTTATTTCAGGAGTATTCCAAAGTAAAACTGAGTCTTGAAAGGATGCAGTTGACGTTTTTTATTTAGAGTGACATTACCAACACTGGTTGCTCTCTCTGCCATTTGATATAGTGCTACTAGCATCACCGTTATTTCAACATAGTCTTATTACAAGAGTTTCAGTACAACAGCAGTTCGCCGGAATTGAGCTGAGCTGCCTTTTTTAAGTTTGAGCTCATTGTTCCAGCTGCCTCTTTACAATGACAACAACTGAAGGTTGTGGCAGCGGTAATTCTGCGGTGATTTGGAGGAGCTGTTTACTTTTACTATGGTAGATAAACTCTGCATAACTTTTTTTAAACCAGTAAAACTACTGATCAATCTTTGTCAGGGACTCTTTCAGCTGGAGTCGAAATGAGGGTTGATGGGCTTCATATCAACTGTCTCTGTTTGCAGCCATCTTCATCAAACATTTCTTTTGATTTTTACTTGTTTGCATCTTACCAACCTCGTTCGCAGGTCCCAAATAGAATTTCCTCGAATCTCAACCGACAAATCGATTTTGGCCCTGGTACCGGCCACAAAATCTGCCAAAAATACTGGCAATTTTGGCCTAGGCATAAAAACAA
>JAADKT020076669.1:0-10208 GCA_011763395.2 Chrysaora chesapeakei
AACACTTCGTTGCTAAGATAGCAGGTCGTCTCAGGTCGTTTCAGCCTCGATTCCAAATTTTACGGCTCGTTTCAGGTTGTTTCAGGTCGTTTCAGGTCGTTTCAGGTGATTTCATCTCGTTTCAGGTCGATTCAGGTCGTCTCACTGTTTATAAATTACGAATTATAACATTTCTTGCCTTTTTCAAGTTTTTATTTGACGACAAGTTGATAAAAGGAAGTATAACAATCATTTTCAATATCTAGGAACGATTCTGGGAACAATGTATATTCAAATACCTTCGAGCTGAGCCTGAAGATCATTACTTTTTGCTGGTAAGCTGTTTCTAAATTTAATCATTTGCCTTCAATGAAAAATAGGCCTGAACCTCATTCATAACCATGAGAAAGTGCATTGAAGAGACTAATGTTTAAACATACTTCTTTGGAAAATGTTACTTATTGCTTGCTGATTCATAATGCCTATTATACCATTTTTCATTGATAAATCACCACATCGTTTATTTAATTTGAAGATCAATATTGTGGCGTTAGTAGAGATAGATGTTTATGAAGCACCTGAAAACTTTAACTGATATGTTTCCTCAGGGAAAACAATGAACAGCAGGATCAGCAAGATAAAAAGGTTTTTGCAGGAGCATGGTCACTAGTTTTTTTGTTGACTATGGTGAAAGAATATCAACTTTGTACTTAGAATATGGACTGAAGAAAGTAATCTCTCCGTTCCTTTCAAAAGTGAAGTAGCGACCTCGTAGTTTCTATATCAATCTATCTGTCAATGCCAGTAATATGGGTAAAACAGCGCTGCTTGATGCATTTATCTGAGAGAGTTGTTTTATGAAATTTGATCAGGTAAAGGGAAGGCATTTATTAGACAGAGGTGTTTTGTGCAGTTTGGTCAGGCAAAGGAGAGGCGTTTGTTATAGAGAGTTGTTTTTTTTTAAAGAAGCATTTATTTGAGGTGAGAAATTTATGAGAGGAAATATGGTGTGTGTAATTCGTTGATGGAATCAGTTATGCTGATGCTTCTTTCACTGCATTCAGTGCTATTCTAAATTGTGAATGACAATAGTTCAGTATTTTTAATGTTGGGTACTTCTCTTGCAATTCTAGACTGAACCACCATTAAATACGCCGGAAAATCGAGAATACACTGCAGGTATAACTATATGACTTCAGATCACTTTGAGGATGAAATAAGATCCAATTACCTGAACTCAGAAAAACTTTTTAGGGCTATAGCTTTTCTAGTTTTACTGCAACTTTTGGAACGTCTTCAAGATTCTTAACTGTCCAGTGAATTGCTGTTAATTGTCAGAACCATAAAGATATTTTGAAAGCACTGCAAATCGATGTTTTGACTGAAAATGAAAGTGATGTTCGGTTGTTTCTTTCTGTCTACATTTGCAAACGATGTAAGACAATAAAATATTTGTTAATCTTTGTAGAAATCATGTTCGAATCATTCAATGTTCCTGGGCTATATATTGCAGTACAGGTAACTACAGCCAGTTTTTTTTTTACCACTGTCTCCTTATTGTCGTTGCATTGAATTTCAGTCTTGTTAACCCTATCTTAGCTTGGCTTTTCAGACATAGAACCGTGGCGTCTGTCTTTATCTCACAAATTGCTGGAGATAGAATTTCCAAATTGGCTTGAAAGTTGTGTATTATAAATAGTCAAGAAAACGAAAAAACAAAAAAGCTTATTCCTATTTTGTTTCGTATTTAAGTGTGATGAGTTCATGATTGTGAAATAACATGAAGCCTTGGCCAAAAAACTCGATTTTTCACTCAATCTTTCTCTTGACATTCGACTGACTCGACAAGGTGGCCAAACGATTCTGTTTTCGATCAATAACACCTTCTTCACTCGACTTTTTTGATCGAGACCAAACTTCATTCAATAATATCATTCTGCGCCACTCTACTCACTCGGCAAGGTGGCGAAACGAGTCGATTTTTCACTCGATTTCTTGTCAAGTGAAAAAAATTAGTGAAAAATCGAGTCGTTTGGCCGGGGCTAAAGAGTTAAAGTTCGACGTAAAGTTTTGGTTCAGATACAGAAAAGGCATAAGATAACGTAAAATTTTTGCTCCATTTTGTACTTTCAGGTCAAAAAGAATGACAATGTCTCTGTTAGTTTTTTTCGAAAAGTTCGTTGCTATGGGAGCAGAGATATTTATAGAACACCCACAACTGCTTAGTTTCGTAAAAAAAGGATTGAAACAAAAACTTACTGTTCACCAGGGCTTTTCTGATTGTATTTTCGGCACCATAGCCCCCTCCAGGAGATGGTATTTGATTTTCGTTTACCTTTGCAGGCTGTGTTAGCTTTGGCTGCTTCATGGACATCAAGGCAAGTTGGAGACAGGACACTTACTGGAACTGTTATTGATTCTGGTGATGGTGTAACTCATGTCATACCTGTGGTAAGTTAATCACGCTTTACACAGTTTAAAAATTTAAAAATTTTTTAAAGTTTAGAAATTTAGAAAAAGAATGCATTGTTTTGTGAAAGATTTATGTCATTTCAAAAATCTCGATTACAGCTTTTCTCGATTTCATTAGTTGATAGATGTTGATATTTGTGTATGTGACATATTTCTATGTAACAAATTCAGTTAATGTATGTTGATATTTGCATGCCTATCATAAATTTTCATGACAATATTTGAGCCTTTTCCCTGCATAGAAATGATCATGCTAGATACATTAAAGGTTATTGAATAGTTTTTAATGTTTTCTTAGGCTGAAGGGTATGTCATTGGAAGCTGTATCAAGCATATCCCAATAGCAGGAAGAGACATTACATATTTCATTCAACAACTGTTAAGAGAAAGAGAGACAGGTATTCCAGTTGAGCAATCACTCGAAACAGCAAAGGCTATTAAGGTAAAGACTCTTTTCTTCTAACTCTTCGTGTCTGATGTTGCCTGTAGATACTCGTTATCAACAGAAATCACTACAAATGCACTGCACTAGCTTTTGCCTTCAAGTTGACAACAACTTATACTATGCAGATGTCCCGCCCCTTTGTTTTAAATCATATAGTTATGCAGTGAGTACTTAAAGAATCCTCTGATGATATTTCTTGCTCAAGTTGGCAATGCTTTCTGCTGCACAACAAGTTACTCCCTATACACAACCTTGTTAAACTCATGAATAGACTTATTACCTAAGTCGTAGTTTTCGTAGTAAGAAACAGGAAGAAACTCGATATTCGCATTTGACTTTGCAAATTCAAAAATTCGTCATTCAGTTTTACTCTGTACAGTGATCAGCTAAAACTCTTTTAACTGTTTTTCTCTTAGTAAAAGAGATTTCCAGTGGTACCATCGAAATTCCTAACCATCTTTTCACAAGTAAAACAGAAACATTTATCGAATATAATCACCTTCCTTGTCTTTAAATATAAATTTCAATTGAAATTCAGCTTCTGAAATGCTTCAGTTTGATAGGTCCCGCTTTTTTTCTAGCGCTAATGACCGGGTTTTTACTATCTGATGATGACTCCCACTTCACCCAGCAGTTGAGGGGTTATTGCTGTAAACATTGCTGGTGTTTTGACAACAATACTGCCGGAATTGTTTAGCCGAGTAGCTAAACAGCTAATGAAATTTTGCTTGTAGACTGTGAAATTACCTTGCCCTGTGTCATGCTCTACGTACACGAAGGAGAAAGGTTGCAGTCGGGATCTGCATATACCTCTCAAATTGACGTTCTCGCTGGGACGTTTCTTGGCCCGGTGGTAATGGTGATTTTGTTGTTATAATTTTCTGAGGGAAAGCTCTAGGCTGGGAACAGTTTTGTGGTTAACTTTGAGTTCTTGACGATTTGACGATGTGCTTAAAGTGTATGAAGCTGATTATTTCTACTCTGTAGCTCTGTATAAATGGCTAGCATGCATTGAAAAACGCTCCTCGACCTTTATGCCATTTTAGTTTTACATCGTTACTCTTTACAGGAAAGATTCTGCTACACTTGTCCAGATATTGCTAAAGAATTCAATAAATACGATGCAGATCCTGCGAAATGGATCAAACAATATGAAGGTGTCAATGCAATCAACAAAAGGGTATGGATTTGAACATTTTTTTCAATTAGTACTTACAAAATGAGTTAACTGTTCATGTGTACAAAAATGGCAAATTTGTTATGTGTTTTGTCTATTGGTTCCATTCGTCTCAATGATTAAAGCTATGGCTAAACTAGGAGACTTCTCGTGTGTGACACTGTATTCTGTGTGTCTCCCAGGGTGGCTAAACATGCGAGTGACAAGTGAGCAACATGTCCCAAGAAATGGTTCTGTTGTCTCCCAGAAACATTTGCGTATCTCTTGCTACAAATTTTGTCGCGCACCGCAATGTTCCTAAGGTGGCTAAACTGGTAGGCACAGAGGGGACTTAATTGTGCCTGCGACATGTCTCCTAGTTTAGCCAGGCCTAAACTATAATATCAAATGTTTTATTGTTAAAAAGAATAAAACGGATACAGTAAGGCCCCGCAAATAAGAAAACAAATTTCATTATCCAAGGTTGTGTACAATAGGATATTGTATTATCTATTGTCTTTATCAAAAAGCCAGCCTAAAGTTTCTTACATGGCCGTTTTTTTATTTGCGGGGCCTTACTGTATTGGTTTTCGTTTAATACTTCCTAGACGATTATTTTGGAAAGAGATATCGGGCATGCTGAACAATGGAATAAACAAATTATAAAAGTACGCTAACCAGTTGAAGGAAACTGTGAAAATGACAAATGAATATTTGGAAAACTACAGTTGAACCTTCATTAGTTGAACCTCGGAGCAATGGTCAAAATATCTTCGTTCCAAGGTTTCTTTCTTAGTGAAACGAACCTCTATTCAACGGACAGTAACATTAACATTGACAGTAACATTAACATCGACATTAACATTAACATTGACAGTAACATTAACATCGACATTAACATTAACATTGACAGTAACATTGTTCCCACAGTGTCCGTTGTATGGAGGTTTCTCTGCTGTAGTTTATTTCAGACTGCAGCATACTTATGATTTGATAAAAACCTTTTTTTAACCCATTCTGTTCAGGAACATGTTTCACTGGAATTCTTCTTATGTTTTATTGTTAAAGAGTTTTTTGTTGATAGAAATTATGCTGTTCTCATTTGTAGCCGTTTAATGTTGATGTTGGATATGAACGTTTCCTTGGACCAGAAATATTCTTTCATCCAGAGGTTGAGTTTTTTTCTTATTAGATAAAAACTGATATTTTCTTTCAAAGTTTTCGTGAGAAATGGGATCTGTTTTTGAATTTGTTGTCAGGATGGGCATTGCAAATTTAAAGATTGTTACATTTCAAGGACTGATTTGCTTTTATGATTATTTGGTTTAAGCATATTCCAGCAGTTTGAAAAGTCTTGAAATATTTGAACGGTTTTGGTATACTATAACTGATTATTCAATCTAGTTTTGTTGTTTTGCATGTACCCATCTGTTGGATTCGCCAACAAAGTGATATAACTTACCATATTCCGTATTGTTAATCATCGCTATCATTTTTACTTTTTAGTTTTCCAACCCAGATTTCACAACCTCGATTTCTGAAGCTGTAGATTCTGTCATTCAAAACACTCCTATTGATGTCCGTCGCCCATTATACAAGGTATGATCGCATACTGTTTGTTTGACGTGTTGACTGGATTATTCTAAGAAATCTCTAGTATTCATTTGTCTGGAGTCCCCTTCAGGCAAGCCAAATTGTTTTAATAATTGAGATGACATGGAGAAGTATTTATTTGAAATAATATAAGAGAATAACTAAGAAATAAACCAGTAGTGGCACAACACGCAGTCAATGGCGACAAAACGAATGAGGGGCACCACATAGCGACAAAAGCGATTTGGGGAGAGTAATAACGCCGCATAGAGCGATCAGCGATCACGAATGTTGTTAAAAGCCTCATGTAGCTCACGTTACGGGATGACCGTAAAGTTGACAAAAGAATTTCAAACCCAGATTCGTTTAAAAGAATTTTTTGATATAGTTTCTTAACACTAGCTCCTCTAAGATCTCATTTTAATCTTATTGTATTGATTTTCAAATCTTAAAAACACCCCATGTTAGCAAATAAATATTAACAGTCATAGTATACACCTTGGCAGAGAATGAGACATTTGTGTTAAAAAGGTTGTTAGGTCTGCAACATAAGTGCAAAGATCATTGCTTGAATCAAAACATTTTCGTTGTCCTGTACGCTAACCACTGCGCCGCAGAGATAAAAAAATATATGCACACCAGCGACTCTGCCTCATTCACCGCAATGACATAAAATTGGGCATCTTGTATGATCACAATTTCTATATCACTGGCTGCAAACCTCTAGGTTCCTCCTAGTGTCACCATTGTTAACTTTCTTGGCCCATGTTGGTGTTATTTTTAATCTTTGCATAAATATACTCATAGTTAAACTGCAGCCCATATCAGTTCCTTTCTATGATTTAATTAAACATAATTGCTGAATAGTTTTTTCTATACATAGTCGATGCATTATTTGAATGATAAACAGACTTGCATTCACAATTCTTTAATATTTTTTGTGCCTGTCAAAGTACTTTCTAAAGTATTTTCTTCAAATGTGTTCTTTAATATGGTTGTAGATGGATTGTTATGACCTTGAGAATTAATACCCACTTAAAATGTTGCAAAAATGTTCTTATTCTTCTTTCAGAATATCGTTTTGTCTGGAGGATCGACAATGTTTAGGGATTTCGGGAGAAGATTGCAACGTGACGTAAAACGTGTTGTTGATGCCAGATTGAAAATGAGTGAGCAACTTAGTGAAGGAAGAATCAAAGTAAGAATCTATCTTAACAGTCTATTCAATTCACTTCAATTCAAATTTTTTGAAGATTGCAAATTTAGTTTACAAATTTACAAAATTTGGTTTAGAAAAATGTATTGTATACGTGACTCGAGAAGGCATTTCATAACTAGCTCTAGCTGCTACTAAAAAGCTAAGGAAAAATTTAAACTACTTGCTTTTAAAAAGACTACAAAGAAAAACAACATTGACAGCTTTGTTCGTTCATTTAGCCCACTAAGGTCCTAGAGTAGACAGCAGAAGCGAAACGCGAGAATTGAAAAACAACGTAAACCATTCACTATGCGTGAACTAACAACAAATTCTTGCTCATGGCAACATTTGAATAAAACTAAGATCTCAATGAAACTCGATAATGAATTCAATAAATCTTTCTGTTCAATAATTCTTTCTATTTAAGAGAAACAGGATCAATTCATTTTAATTTTCATAGCTATTTACCCGGTACGATTTATGTTAGCTACTTAGTCTCAGGTAAGATTAGCTATCATGTCTTTCATTGTCATATTTTGTTGCGCTTTAACATGTATACCGCCTAAAGAAGCAGCCATGAACCTGGTCAATCTATTAAAACACTAAATGTTAAAAGCATACTCGCTTGAATCGTTTGATTTTGGCTCATTTATCTTGCTTTATTGCACATGTCTTCTCGTTTTTGCTTTCTTGAGACATCTTGCCACTTTACAATTGATTGATTTTTGCAGCCAAAGCCAATCGATGTTTCTGTAATCACTCATTCTATGCAAAGATATGCAGTTTGGTTTGGAGGAAGCATGTTAGCTTCAACGGTAAGTTTATTTTGATACAAAGAGCAAGTGCTCGTTGTTAACCTATTTAAAACATTCAATATAGCTGACTAAGTTCCTCTTCCGATGCTGCTCTGGACTCTCAACTTCTTTCCACCCAGAAGTACTGAAACTTTTGCGTTGCGATGCTTATTCACTTATTTGCCATGTACCATATATATGTGTTGGATTTCGGGAGTTAGGAAGATATTTGCCCTTGCTTTTGACATTTTGTCTTGCAACATTAAAAACAACCCTTTCTGTCTCTTAACCCAACAACCAATTTCTGTCTCTTAACCCTACACCCTTTTTATATTCGATAAAAGTCTCAAGGCCCATGGTCGTTGCTATAAAGTAGTTTATTGGTATTTTGAGCCACCGAATACTTCCATTGAAATGAGTTGAAAAAAGCCAATGAAAGAAGCTCTCAGTGGCCCCCATCTTCACAAGAACTGGCATCGTTCTCCGTTGTGTGTCCCAGAGACCTTTCCCATTCCCTTAGCTTTTTAATTTGTTTTTAATGTAATTTTTTCTAATGAATTACTCTCACTCATCCTCAACCTCCGTCGATCTGCCTTGACAAAACCAACATTAGTATTGCTGCCGGGAAACACATCAAGCCATTGCAAAACTGCGGCAATTGATGATGCACCAAGTTAACTGGCACATGTCTTAATCGATTCTTCTCTTCTTGCAGCCTGAATTCTACACCGTATGCCACACGAAAGCTCAGTACGATGAATGTGGTCCAAGCATTGCTCGACACAATCCTGTATTTGGAACTATGTCTTAGACATGTAATATTACAAGGGAGTATTTTGTACAATTGAATATGGTAGTAAGCAATGATTAATGACACAGTGATTTCTAGCTTCAGCTAATTTTTCAAAGAATATAATTTCATGAGTTTTTGAAATATAACAAATAAAAAAGGGATTCAGTTTCTCACTAACTTTCATAATGGATATAGGGTCTTCATCACTCGTCAGTTTCAGCTGGAAGGCCCTTTAATTATTTTAAAATTCAATCCAATGAGATGGTTGGCTTACATCTGTTATATTTTTACATAAGAATATAGTCACTTAAATGCAACAGTAATATCTGATAATGAGAGAAAAAGTGTCTCTAGATAGCTGCTGCTTTATAGTGCGGATGTAAAGCTTTTAGGGTTTCTTACAGTGTATAAGTTAACTGAATTGAAGATCAGATTGGGGTATGATTAATTAAGCCTTACGCATCTATTTCCTGCTCCCATGTCTCTTCGAGGTATCGCGAATAGAATCTTTAAGTTACATTTCTTCTGTTTTCGGCAGTAAGTTAAAGACGTTTTAATCATTGCATTTGTTTTCATATCTAGTTTTATACCTGAAATATTACTATGTACGTGTGAACTGAACTACTATCTTTTTATTTGTCAATAAACTCTCCATACATCTCATGTGTCTAAGCTTCAGAAACGAATGGGCAGCGTTTGGATGCTCGTAATACGATATATTATCGGAGATACATTGGAATACGTGCACGCTTTTTTTTTCTAAAGAACCACTTTATAAGGAACCTACATGTAGAAGGCCCGAAAATTTAAAGAACTTATAATGCTAAAGAGAAAATCATTAAGGAACTTTTGAATGTTGAATACTTTTATCACTGCAAATAACGATGAATAAGAAAGCCGGTTCCATTCATTTGCAGTCGAAGATCACATAAATTGTTCGTTAAGCATGCATCCAGTGTTTTGAGTAGTCTCGAGCTTTGCTCACATGCAAATGTCTCTCTATTATTGTTAAGACCACTGCATGTGCAGTTAAAATTAAGGAACTATTAAGGAACTTTTTGAACTACAATTGCCTCAAAAAAGGCCCAAAAATAAGGAACTTTAAGAACTAGGCCTTGAGGTAGGTTCCTTATAAAAAAGCGCGTATTATCTTTTTTGAATGGGGTATGTCTATGTCTAGCATCCCTTCAGTCTGCTCACGGTTTCCACTGGTTTCCTTTAACCATGACGCCGCCTAAAAACCCATCGTTGGTTCTCTTTGTACAGCCAAAGACCTGTGATTGAAAGCATTAAACATTAAACCATTCGTATTAGCGATTGTACTTTCACTCAAAGGTAGATTGTAAAATGAGATGCAATGTAAAAGTGGTTCAAATCATGATTTGGGCCTAAATTGGCCGTTACTATTCAGTCACTATTATGGCTTGAGACGGCGCTCCCTTGGCTGGAGGGTGCAATGCTTGAAAAGTATAATGGGCTTTAACGTTTAGATCGAGGTTTAGATAACCAAATTATTCATAGTCTTTGATATAGAAGAAAATGTGACATTCAGTCAATTATTTGATGTTCGTTTAATTTACGATGTACAGGACCAACTGAAAACAGACACGCAGCGGAAATGTTACATCTTTGTTTTCTAACAGACGAAGATGGATAAGGAAGTGCTTAGTGTTATAATCTTTTCCCCCTTAAATCTTAAGCCTAGAACTCTGCTAACAGGTTTTCTAACAGAAAGAAGACTATGCATTATTATTTTTGTCACAAACAGTTTGAAAGTG
>JAADKT020076780.1:0-10208 GCA_011763395.2 Chrysaora chesapeakei
CAAAGTTTGCGAGCTTGACCGGCCTAAACTCGAGAAGCAAAGAAAAACCATCAATCAGCAACCTAATTCCTCCTGAAACGATGAATCTACATAATTCGATGTTTCTTTCTTTTTTCTTTGTTACACAATATCAAAATTGCAGCGTAAAATTGTTCTTTCCTGCAAAAAAAACAAACGGTCTTTAGTTACGACAGCGCCATTCGTTTCTTCAGTTGAGTTGCTGGTGCTTCGAAAACTAATTTGAATAATGATGCTCATGAATAGGAGGCTGCTTGTTTCGATGCAAAAAGAGGTTGTTTTGGGGGGAGGGTTCGTGGGGGCTCTTGTTCTTCATAGCTTGGGTGACAATGATAAGCAATATTGCCCTTTTCTTCCTCATTTCACGGAATTCTAAAAATTTGTCTTACTGTATGTACCTTTATGAATGAATCTTTAAAATATATCCAAATCGCCTCAAGGGGCATGGGGCAGAGAGGGACAAGTGCTCCCGGGTCCTAATTCAGAAGGGGCTCAAAAATGTCAATTTTCTTGATACTGTGATGTATACATTAAAACATCATCGTTTGACTATGGTAGAGGAAAAGATGGGGCGCAGCACTTGTGCCTGTCCTCCGTTTCCCCAACAGACACCGATACCAGACACCAACAGACACCAAGAAAGAGACAAAATAGAAACATATTCATATGTGAAACTCTTCTATGGAGCAACTGCAGTTTAAAAAAAGCTTAAAGCAGAAATCTTACATTGCAATAAAAATGATCTTATTTTCCACTTATTGCAAAAAACAATGATTTCATAAAAACAAGATTCTCACAAACAGAGATGGAAGACAAAACTTGGTTTCCAAAAAAAACAGTTACCATAAGACTGGAAAGGGGACGATCCCACGATTACGAGCTAAGATCGTAAGGCCCTGGCTAAACGATCAAACATTAGTGCCCGAGGGGAGGGGGAACTTCCATTGTTCAGTATACTAGACGTGCCGCCCAAATGGGAAACTTTTTCAGCGAAAATTTCCCTACATATGGGTTGGTTTTTTTGTAAAGGATCTCTACACATGGGTAGTAAAAACTTTTAGACATGCATTGCTTTTAAAAGCCTGATAAATCTTTGTATTTAGAGTCAATTTTATGGTGCAAATCGGGTAAATGCGTTTCTTTTTCAGCGCAAATGCCTTTTCGCCGCATTTAGAGTTTCCTTAGGCGTTTAAATTGGGTTGAAATATTTGAGATATTGGTACAAATGGGTGTAAAATTTCGTTGCTTTTTCTATAAATGGGTGCCACGACTAACAGAATTTATTCATAGACATGGGTGGGTTTGGAAACACTGGGCGGCACGTCTAGTCTTTTCAACAATGAAGTAAGTATTTGTGGTCAAACTTCTGAAATTTGCTTGCATACACGTCCAAAAGCACTGTTGTCAAACATTTTGGAACAACTATGCATTTGCTAATTCACAAGCACGAACGTCTTGTTGTTAAGGAATGTTGCTAAGTGCCGAAATGTTGCAAGATGTTGAAGCGCGACAGTAACAAAAGCACTGTTTGACAAGCAATGTTGGAAAGGCGGTCAAACGATCAAACATCCCCTGACAAGCAAAATTAAGCAATATTTGTGGCGTGATGTTTTTGAACAAGTTCAAAAACATTTTTTGATTGCCGCAAGCAAAAATTGTTGGACGAGCGATGATTTTGGAGGTGGCCAAACGGTCAACCTTTTTGCTTGGCAAGCAAATTTAAAAAATTCCTAAAGCCTTGGGCAAACAATCAAACATTGTTGGTCAAACAATTGAGATTTGCTTTAGAAACAATGTTTGACCGTTTGGCCACATTGCAAAACATTGCTTGACATTGTTTTTGAAAAACTTCAAGAACATTTCTGCTTTTTGTATGTAAAAAGTTTCATGATCGATGTTTTGTGATGTAGCCAAACCATCAAACATTTTTTTAACAAACGAAAATCAGATGTTTGACCATCAATGTTTGATCGTTTTGCCATGGCCTAACGACCGTAAATAATCGCATGACTCAGCAAAATGAGGAGAATCGGCCATTTTGTTGTTTTTGAAAAGCTTCAAAAACATTTTCAGTTTTTGAAAATGTTTAATAAGCAACCGAGAAAATAAAGGTATAAATAAAATGTCTCAAATGACCAAAAACCGGAGCTGTTTGATATGTTAAACCCGAAACCGGGGATCCGCATCTCCCCGACGCCATTTTGTGTTGCTACCAACCCTGGACAAGCAATGTTTTGAAACATGGCTAAACGGTCGAAGATTTTGTTTCACAATGGAAATTTCTTGTCTATAGACTAATTATCTTTCATTGTTTGGTAAGGGCCTTACTATGTTAAGAACAACGCTTATTATAACTGTAAGATGATGGTACAATCGTAACGCTTTTACCGACGGTAGTTTTAAGGGTACATTATCTGACACGTTCATGTTCAACGTGGATAAAAATGTCTTTACGAGCTTGCAGATTTTGGAAAACACTTTTTATACGGCGATATCAAATGTGTCCGATATAAAATCGTTCATGTCAAATGCCTTGGGCTTGAATATGAAGTTATCTTTTGTACAAACACAGCATGCCTTACTCATCCAGTTTTCGCCTGAAAGAAAAGAATAATAATGAACTTTTCTCAGTTTCTAATGAAAGAGTTTTTAGGAAGAAGTACAAGAAGAACAAGAAATAAAAAATAAGAATTAGTGAGAAAGCATAAGAAAAGGGAGAAAGAGCAAAAGAAGAAGAAGGAAAGAAGAAGCAGAAGAAGATTTTGAAGAAGATTTGGAAAAAGACAAAGTAGTAGAAAAAGAAGAGAAAGAAAAGAGGAAGAAGAGGGAGGTTAGGAAGAAGAAGAAGATGCTGTAGTAAAAGAAGAATATGAAGAAGACAGGAAAGTTGAAAAACACAGGGCAGCAGCAGGGAGAAGAAGCAGCAGCAGCAGCAGTAAAGAAGACTATTAAGAAGAAGAAGCAGGGGAAGAACAAGAACAAGAAGTAGAAGAAGCGGGATAAAAGAGAGAATGACGACGGAAGAAGAGGAATAGAAGAGGACAAAGAAGGAGAAGTGGCAGTCTATTCAAGAAGAAGTTGCATGAAAAAAGGAAAAGGGAAGAAGACAAAGAAGAACAATGTTAGAAAGGAAAAAGAAGAAGAACAAGAAGAAGAATAAGGAGAAGAATAGGAGGAACAAGAATAAGAAGTAGAAGTAGAAGTAGACGAAGAGGGAATGGAAGGAGAACACGAAGACGGAAGATAAAAAGAGAATAAATTAGGAGAAGCAGCAGTCTGTTCAAGAAGAAGCTGCAGGAGAAAAAAGATAAGGGGAAGAAAACAAAGAAGAATAACATAAGAAAGAAAAAAAGAAGAAGACAAGAGGAAGAACATTAGAAAGAAAAGAAGAAGAAGAAGAAGCAGAAGAACATATAAAGAAAAAAGAAGAACATGAAGAAGTACACTAGAAAGAAACAAGAAGAAGACGAAGGAAAACATGACAAAGAAATAAAAAGAAGATAAAGTAAAAAAACATTAGAAAGAAAAAAGAATAAGACGAAGAAGATGAACACTAGATAGTGAAAAGAATAAGACAAAGAAGAACATAATAAAGAAAAAAGGAGAAGACAAAGAAGAAGAACATAATAAAGAAAAAAGATAAACATGATGAGGAAGAACATTAGAAAGAAAAAAGAAGAAGACAAAGAACAACATTAGAAAGAAAAAAGAAGAAGACGAAGAAGATGAACATTGGAAAAAAGAAGAAGACGAAGAGGAAGAACATTAGAAAGAAAAAAGAAGAAGACAAAGAACAACATTAGAAAGAAAAAATAAGAAGACGAAGAAGGTGAACATTGGAAAAAAGAAGAAGACGAAGAGGAAGAACATTGGAAGGAAAAAAAGAGGAAGACAAAGAACAACATTAGAAAGAAAAAAGAAGTAGACGAAGAAGATGAACTTTGGAAAAAAGAGGAAGACGAAGGGGAAGAAAATTAGAAAGAAAAAAGAAGTAGACGAAGAAGATGAACTTTGGAAAAAAGAGGAAGACGAAGGGGAAGAAAATTAGAAAGAAAAAAGAAGAAGAAGGAGAAGGAAAAGAAGTAAAACAAAAACTCCAATTTGTCACCTTTTAGCTCGATTATCGTGTTTATCTCTTTCTCTTTCTTCTTCACTATCCGATGCTGAATCTGATTCACTCTCTGAAGCAGAACTACTTTCAGAACTTGATGAAGAACTCGATGAACAAGAAGAACTTGAATCTGATGCAACTCCTGTGTCGTCATCGACATTTACCGTATCAGCAATCTTTGCCATTTCTGGTCGATGTTTCTAAAATGAAATTTAAATATCCTTTATTTACGGATTTCGTTGTTTCAAGTAAAATGGTCACGAATCCAGACGACGATTCTAAATATTTGACAGGGGTATATCACAGTTAGTAAGTTAGTTTTTTAGTTAGTAAGTTACTTAGTTGGTTAGTTAGTTAGAAAGTTCATTAGTTAATAGTTAATTATTTAGTTAGTTAGTTAGTTAGTTTGTTAGTTAGTTAGTATGTCAGTTTGTTAGTTTGCTAGTTAGTTAGTTAGTTAGTTAGTTAGTTAGTTAGTTGGTTAGCTAAGTAGGTGGTTAGTTAGTTGTAGTTAGTTAGTTAGTTAGCTAGTTAGTTAGTTGGTTTGTTATTTAATTAGTTAGTTTGTTAGTTAGTTAGTTAGTTAGTTAGTTAGCTAGTTAGTTAGTTAGTTAGTTAGCTAGTTATTTTATTAGTTGGTTACTGAGTTAGTTAGTTACTTAGTTGTTAGCTAGTTAGATAGTTAGTTAGTTAGTTAGTAAGTTAGTAATTTAGCTAGTTAGTTAGTTAGTTAGTCAGTTAGTTAGTTAGCTAGCTAGCTAGTTAGTTTATTAGTTAATTAGTTAGTTAGTTAGTCAGTCAGTTAGTTAGTAAGTTAGTTAGTTAGTTAATTAGTTAGTTAGTTAGTTGGTTAGGTAGTTAGTTAGCTAAATATAATTCGACAAATTATTTGGCAACAAACTCACTTTGAGCACTTTGTACCATTTCTTTGATAATTTGGGCCGCCCTCTGCGAAAAAAGAAAACATTTTAAAGCATTATTAGTGTAATCAGCAATTCGAGGCGCATCTGGGTTTAAATTCCACCTTTTTCAAGTGTTTCGGTCTGTTTCTGGCGTTTATACTCTGAGGAGTGTCAGACGAAAAGAGCTTTTTAGTATGTCCAGCGAAGTTTCCGCTGTTGGTCGCAATTTTGAAATTTTGTACCATTCAAAAAGTTCTAGTCATTATGACGTATGTCTATTGACGTTAGAAGATAGAAAGTATAGAACGATCATAAAAAGACCTACTTTACATTTACATGAAGTTATCTGTTAATCATGATAAGGTGATGTGGTGTCGTGGTGTAATCCAGTTGGCTTGTGGTGTTAGAAGCTCAGTGTGGTCAGGGTTCGAGCCCATCCACGGTAGCGCC
The DNA here is from genome assembly GCA_011763395.2 of Chrysaora chesapeakei. Lineage (NCBI taxonomy): Eukaryota > Metazoa > Cnidaria > Scyphozoa > Semaeostomeae > Pelagiidae > Chrysaora > Chrysaora chesapeakei. Next base: position 5,482 of record JAADKT020076780.1, read on the forward strand.
ACAGCCAGGGCCGAGGTCTCGATTAATTAACCTACCACTGAGATCCTAGTGACTGGCGCTAAAACACCATTTCACCTTCACTTTCACTTGTTTAACCTGTTCTTACTAGGCAGATCGTGCAAAGCTATAGATGACATCATCAGTATCCGCTTACCTGACAGTTTTGTGCCATATGACTGAAAAACTCGCCACCGAACAAAAATTCTGTGTCACTGCTATCGTATCATCTAAGTTCATAACCACATGCCACCAGCCGGCAGGGACGTAAACTGTCTCCCCAGGCTTTTGTAGGATTTCAAGCTGAAAAATGAAGATTATATTTCTTAGTAATGTAATGACGTAATTCATAATTTTGACTTGTAACACTTGGCTTTGATTTCAACCTGCAGGCCGAAAACTATGTAAAAAACATCTATAAAAACCAACAAATGATGCCACATGAGATATTGTATCTTGCCTTACAGTTATTCTTTGCATTTCCTTTCTAAGAACATCTGCTTTCGGAATCTACATCTTGTTTTTATGCCTAGGCAAAAATTGCCAGTATTTTGGCAGATTTTGTGGCCTGTACCAGGGCCAAAATCGATTTGACGGTTGAGCTTCGAGGAAATTCAATTTGGGGCCTTGGAACGAGGTTGTATCGATGTATCTGGATACGCCAACAAGAAAAGAAATACTATTATAGAATCGCTCCGAATGCCCCAAGCTGATTGGTGTTTAAAACACAATGCCAATATCGGCTTCTCTTTCTGATTGGTGCATTTTGAGCCGCAACTTGGTATACATTCTGCCTTAGTTTATTGTTTCGACCTGTTTCTGATGTTCACACTCTGAGGAGTGTCGGACAAGAAAAGCTTTTAAGTATGCCCGAAAATGTTTCCGCTGTTCATCGCAATTTTGAAATGCATTTGTGTGATGATTATTCTTTTCCGACAGATCCAATCTTCGGCCAATGCACCAGGGTCGACTTGTGCAGACTTTGTCGCCGGTCGATGCTCAGGATCATGGCGATGGAGAAGTGGAAGACGAAGATGGGGAGGAAAAAGACGAAGATGGTGAAGAACTGAAGCAAGAACTTGAACTGCAGTCTCCTTCATAATTTGCTGTTTTTTTAATACTGATTGTACTACCAAAATGCTGATTAAATTTGATTCTGTGTGCTTTTTGTTTTGTTTCCTTTTAAAGCATGTTCATTTGTGGGGACATTGCACCGACGCTCAATCTCACACCACACTGGGAAATTCCCTACACTCCACGTCCACGGTACTGATGGTACCCCTCCACAGAACTGATCATATTCTCGACGGTTCTAATGATATCCCTCCACTCTACTGAACATCCTCCATGGTACTGATGATATGCCTCAATGATACTAAGGTATCCCTCAACGGTACTGATGCTATCCTCCCACAAACTGATGATATCCCTCGAAGGTTCTGATGATTTTCCCCCACGATATTGAACATCCTCCACGGTACTGATGACATCCCTCAACGGTGCAAAAAGAAAAAAATTAATGTCATTCCATATCATTCCAACATAATAAATGCAAATCCAACGCTCCATTCCACATTCTATATTCCATGTTTTAAAAATGGCTACTCCTATTATAGAACGAAAGGGTGAACCGTCTTGAGAAGTACTGTACAAGTGACTTTGTAAAATTCTTCCGCTCCACAAAAGGGCTCTGTTGATTGAGCACACCCAGTATTCGCTATTGAATCGGGCTTCTTTGGTCCAGCGGAAAAACCATTGGATTCAGCTCATCAGCTGAAATTTTATTTGGTCTACTGTATCTTCGTGTGCACTGTGCAGGTTTGTAAGTTTTAGTTGGAGTAGAGAATATACTGTTTTTTACTTTTTACATGCTTATATTTACCTATACCTGTGTATATTGATTTACTGTAATAGTAATATTTTTTGTATTGCAGAGTTGCTTTGAACTAAATTTTCAAAGCATGAAGACATTTTGGATTTTCGTTTTTGTTGTTGGTTTTGCATTTGCATTTTGCAGTAAGTTATATTTTCATTGTCTTTTGATAGAATAATGAGAACGAAAGTCTTATTCAGCGCACTATTTACGAAATTACTCAGGTATCACTAGCAGAAACAATTCAGCAACCAGGCCCAAAACGCGGAACGTTTTTCTTTTTCGGTCTTATACTATGGTGACAAAACGCAGAACTCGATCACGCGGCAAATAAAATCCGTGGGCTCCGCGTTTTTCACCTGGCCCATCTTGAAGTATCGATCATCAACGCGCGAGAACTCTGTCACCTTGCCGCCTTCATCATCATCTGTACATAACCTCTACTTCTCAGTTCCATCATACATCACCTGCATCATAATCATCATAAACAGCACCATAATCGCATAATCATCATCATTAATATTAACATCATCATCACCACCATCATAATAATTATATCATCATCATCAGTATCATTACCACTGTGATCATCACCATCGTCATAAACATGATCATCATCATCAAAATCATCATCATTATCAAAATCATCATCATGACCATCGTCGTCAACATCATCGTCATCATCATCATCATCATCATCATCATCATCATCATCATCATCATCATCATCATCATCATCATCAAAACCATCTTCAACCGTCATCATCATCTTGGAATCACGATTCATAACCATCATCATCATCGTCATTTTCGTCATCATCATCATCATTGCAATCCAAATCATCTTCTTAATCACAACCACCATCATCATTTACATCGTAATTATCACAACATGAATGATAAACATAATTATGCCGAAAATTCGGATTTCAGATGCAGACGAAGAAGAATTCGATGACATGACAGACTTCATTGGACCTGATGAGGAGGATTTTGAACGACAAGGTTAGTTAGGTATAATCAAGGGGGTAATTCCTTTTTAGGGGTTAGTTACCCTATATTTGGGTAATAACAAGCCGGATATGAGATAAATATACTTTCCAAGCTATACTATTGCTTCAAATTGCACTACGATATGAACATCTTTGCCGTAATACACTTTTTTTTTCGATAAGCAACTTGACTTTGGTCCAGCCCTCAAGAGTTGCTTAACATATCTAGGATTTCAGCCGTCACAGAATGCTTGGTAACCCCTAACATCTCTTATTTTGGCTCTTTTCTGGCTTCTCAATGTAACTGACAAATTTGCAAGGATGTACAGTATAACAAAGCTATTTCACCAGAAATTTTAGCACAATCTAAGCCCTGGTTGCTTATTGAACAGTTGCTTATTAAAAAAAAGAAAGAGTGTATTAACACTATTTGGACTAAAATAAATGGAAATTTAAAAAATTTTTTCAATTCCCCACCCTGTTGGGGATTTTGTTAAAATCATAGCCAAAAACCCATCCATATGGGCGGAACATACCCGTACAAAAATTACATTAGGGCGAAATGGTGTTTTAGCGCCAGGCGCTAGGATCTCAGTAGTAGGTTAGCTAATCGAGACCTCGACCCTCCGTGATGCTGCCGTGGCTGGACTCACCCTGGCCACACTGACTTTCTGACACCACGAGTCAGCTGGATTGCACCACGACGCCACAGCACCTTCGCGTTTAAGAAGCACTCGGCATGCATGCTTATTACCTAATATGATATGTAATGATTCTTCTTTGATAGATCCAGACATGACTATCTTTGGTACATGCACTAGTCTGGACAGGTGCAGCAAATGTCGTCGTCGATGCTCAGGAAGATGGAGTTGGGGTAGAAGACGAAGATGGTAAACAACGGTACAAAAAACTTTTCGAGGAATTCTGTAGTGCTTTTTTACGATTTTATTACGAAAATGTGCTGATCAAATGTGTTTTTCTCTCTCTCTTCGATACATTTTGATTTGGTAACAAAACACAGACGCACCTCCACATAACGGACAACTGTGGGATATTGTCCGTTGTAGAAAGATGTCCGCTGTTTGAAGGTTGGTCACTACATTCGATTTCAAGAGGGAGAATGGATGTTGAAACTTGCACTTATAAGAAAAGGGGGAGGTAGAGAACATAGTCACTTACCGGTTGACAGTTTTGCGGCCAGGTCGGTAACTGTGTTTTCGGATAGATCTTTTCAAACCACATGATTGCTTCATCGGACTGATCTTTGCCTTCACGTCTTTGAACTTTGACGAGATCACGAGGGGTATGCGACGGTAGCAGTGCCCATCTTTTATGACCACACACAAGAGCATTCCAAGCACTCGTGCCGAGAGGATCAATGTGTATTCCAGTTCCGGATCTACTCGGTCCCATAACGAACCATCTGCAAAAAGATATATACTCGATCAACTAGTGTGCACAGAAAAATACAGCGAGGATTGTTTTCGAATAAGTGGCAGAGCTAGATTCTTGCTTCATCTAAGCGTTTTGGAATCTGTCAACATCAGAACGAAAAAGCCGGTTTTGTGTAGACAGGAAGGGTTCGTTTTCTCACTTGGACTCTTCAATTCATTTTTATTAGTCTGGGTTAAAAATTTTTTCTATCTTAGCGCTTGTATTAATCATTTTATGAGCGTTTAAAGTTTTCGACTTTATGTGAGAAACACTCATAAAATCAACATTACAAACGCTAGGACAATGAAACTTTGCACCTACACGCATTTATTTATAAGGAAGTTCGGCTCAGGATCAGTACTGAAAATTCCTTAACTGATGGTGAAAATTGAGTACTCAATATTCCTTAGCAATTCCTTAACTTCTTACTT
>JAADKT020076891.1:0-10207 GCA_011763395.2 Chrysaora chesapeakei
TCTGTGTATTTCATCATAAGGTTTTCTTTATATCACAATGTGTTGTCTCTTTCTGTACTTCACATGAATCAACAGTAATGTTTGCCGTCTAAAATGTCTTAGTTTCTACTTAACCTCTAATTAGATTAAATTTATATCATATGTTAGCGTCTTTCGTGCCTGGGCCCTTCCTCTTTCCCGCAAATTAATCTGTGGTTATTTAGACCAGGGTTTTACACAGGGCCAGAGCACGCTTGCAACAAATGAAAGCATGCTGTGGGGTTAACTCTCAGTCTCCAGTTCTTCAATCTAACAATAACCCCTAACCAGGCTCTACTGCCAAAGTTTGTTTTTTATCATCATCGATCTAATAGCAATCCTTCAACTCAACAATATTCCTGTGTTCGCAGACAAGAAACAAGAAAATTCAATCATATAAACAGCATAGTGAATACATAAGCGAAATAAACTAGAAAGATATAATAATTTTAAAATACAATACAAAACCGTTTCTGTCCAAATGAGTTCAATCTATATTTCAAAATTCCTTCTGTTATTCTGCCATTTTCAAGCTGAATCCAATCTCTCTCTTCTTCCGCAAGGCGTGCTTTTAATACATGCAGCAACAGAACATAATATAATAAGGTCAGCAGTCATGAATAGTCATGAATAATATGACACACTCCCCCTTGGGTCAGTCTAGCGGATCCAACAAGCCAATCAGCGTCAATTGCTGCTTCTCTTCTTGGCACTGAACGAGTAGTTTTCTCTTCATCTTCATTGATTCTTCTGTCAATATGCTGTCAATATCTCCAGTGGAATCAACTTCTGTACTGGTTCATTTCATAATGTTTATTACCTCTAACAATTGTATCCACCGTAGCTCCTCGTGCAGCTCTATCAGATCAACTTATCAATTTAGTAACATGTCCTAGTTTCCATTGTCGTCTAGGCAGTTTATTCTTATCAACAACAAGAACCACATCTCCTTCTGCAATGCTACAACCTGATTTATTCTGCTGCAAACGATCTACCAAATACTCAGTTTTCCATCTGCACCAAAAATGACGTTTTCAATTTGCTAAGTAACAGAATCTTTTGTCCAGACTTGTATCATCTTCTTGGCTCTTAACAGCATCAAGAATAACATCGTAACGATAGCCATACAATAGATGAGTTGGGGTTAACATCTTCCTCACCTACTTTATTATATGCAAACTTCAAAGGTCTGTTGTTTAGAGTGCCTTCTATCGTGACAAGAACTGTATTCAGTGGTGTCTTTGTTAATCTGGCGTTTCTGAGTACCTTTCTCAGGCTTCGCTTGACTGAGCCTATCATTCTTTAAAAAAATCCGCCCCACCAAGGAGCTCTTTGCAGTTTGAATTTCCATTTAATGTTTGAATTTCCATTTTGATATTCGGACAACATGGGTGACTCCTGTTTACTTTTAAAGAATCGAAGAAATTTCACTCTAAAAGGAAAGTCATATTCTTATTTTTAAATCCAAAATCGTTTATCCTGATAGAAGAATCGTTTTGTCTTATTTGGTTTTTACAAGATGGCGTGTCTTTATTTAATACTTCAATCTACAAAATGAGAAATCTAAAAGCTGCCACATTCAACATACAAGGATGTAAAAACAAAACAAAATGTCTCGACGTAATACAAGATGCATACAATTATAAAATAGACATTCTAGCCCTTACAGAAACTCATGTCACAGAAGAAGAAATCGAAGAGTACAAAATAGGCAGAAACGTTTATAATATTTACCATAATGGAATAAAAGATGGAAACAAACACACAGGAGTAGGCATACTGACTCACAAAGATTTAAAAGCTGTGTATAAACGAATATCAGACCGGATCTGTGTCGCTGAAATAGACCTTCAAAACTCGAAAAAACTTGTAATGATTGTAGCTTATGCACCAACCCAAACAGTATCACAAAATAATCCCAGAAAAAGAGAGGAATTTTACAACACACTTGGTGAAATAACTAGAAAAATAAATAAAAGCAGACACATACGTGTTACACTTGAAGATTTTAATGCAAAGACAGGGTCTGGTCATCAAAATTTTCCTGAGACAGTAGGTAAATATTGGAAAAGGACACTTGAATTCCAATGGTGAATATCTTATAAAATATGCTAAAGAATTTGATCTATACTTAACAAACACAACTTTCCCACATAAACTATGCCATAGAACAACATGGACTTCCCCCCCGTGAAAAAACGACCACAACTACAAAGGTGAAATTCACAGACAACCGTATAGAAATCAGATCGATTACATTCTCAGGAAAAATACTCATAAAATTCTAGTCGAAGACTCGAGATCATATGGTGAAACACAAACAAGTTCAGATCACAAAATAGTAGTAGCCAAACTTAAATTAGACTGGTGGAAAATAACGCTTTCAAAGAAAACAAAGGATGTTAAACCAGATCTAGAAAAATTCAAAACAAATTAAAAAATTGAACAATATCAGAGAAATATAAATGAAAAACTCACTACAGTTCAATTACAAAATACGACACCTGACGAAAAATTGTCAAAAATAACAGAAATTTGTCAGAAAGCAGATGTAGAAGTTTTAGGCGTCTACAAACCAAACAACCAAAATAAATATAATGATGATTTAATCAAAGAACTATCAAAAGAAATAAAATCACTTAAACTCAAAGAGGAATCATCCACCAACAAAGAAAAGAAAGGTGCCTTCAGAGACAGAAGGAAAAATGCAAGAAAACAACTGGAAGAAAGGCTCAAAATACTAGAAGAAGAATATTTTGACCAAGACTTGCAAGAAATAGAAAATCAAGGTGGAAATCAAAAAGCATATTAAGCTGTAAAATCTATGAAAAGAAAACAGCCTCAAAAGAAGTTAAAAGTATATAATGAAAATGGTGACACGGTGAATACAGAAACACAACAGGTAAAAATTATTACAAACATGTTTAAAGAATTTTTCGAGAAAGCAAACCAAGAAACTGTCAAACACTATTCACCATATAAAAACGAACCTCCTTTTACAACAGACAAAATTCAAAAAGCTGCTCACAAATTGAAAAATGGAAAAAGCCCTGGCATTGACAAAGTATATCCTGAAATGGTCAAATATGCACCAGAAAAAAGACATGAGTCACTGGCAGATATTTTAAATGATAGTGTCGAATCAGAAAATCATTGGTCAGTACTTATCCTATATTTGTCAGTACTTATCCTAAATAAGCTTATCCTATATTACTAATATGCTTCAATGCGAATCAGGTTGACCATTGTTCTTCTCCCCGTACAGAGCCTTATAAACGATTCAACCAAAAAGGCTTTTTCCCCGGGCCACCTAGAAACCTGCTTATTTTTTTAATTGATCAAGTTTCTGGCCGAACATGGTTTAATGGTTTTCTAAGCGTTTTGAAACCTATAAAGTGGTTAAAATTTTGATTTTCTCTCAGCTGAAAAAAGTTTTAATTTTTGATGGTGGCCATCTATTATGTTCTTTTCACCACACGTACATTGAATCTTTTGTGTGCAACTCTTAGGGGTCACACATTCGTGAGGCGTGATAATTTCTTTTTGTACGATTATCACACGACCATAAATACAAATGGTGACATTTTGGTAGTAGCAGAGACTTTATGATTATATTACTACAATTAAGTTGTGATGTAGTCTATCTTACAAGATATTTTGAGATATCAAAATGAAACATGCTTTCCAGACAATGGATACCTTTCCCAACGGTATATTTATTGGCAACATGCGATTGTGTCTCATCTCTCAACTTCACGCTCAAATACAATACTACTGTACTGTTGTGAACAAAAAAGGCTTTTCTGACTGCAGTGATTTAACAGGTTTTTATGTGAACAAAAATCCCAAGAGGAGGATAGATTTAAAACTGAAGTCTCCGCTGAGATAGGGATAGAATTTTCGAATTTATGCAGCATGCCAATTTTGCATCTTAAGTTGACACAACAGCGTTTGGAATATTCTCAGTAGATCTGGAAATTTGGTGGAAAAAAATTTCATACAGCATTTACCATCAAACTGTTTGATCTTCATTTAGGCTGTTAATAATAGGATTTTCGACAGAGACAGGGAGTAAAAACTTTTTGCTGCAATAGAATTCAAGTTGATGGAAAATAGTCAGAGATACCCTTCACCTCCGTGAAGATTTTGACAACATGGTGATAATGATGAGTGTGATGATGATGATGATGATGATTCTTATTATTATTATTTTGATAGCATGATAAAATTTGATGAAATGATGATGATGATCTGATGATGATTATGATTATGGCAGTTTGAGGTGTTAATTTGGATCTCATTCTAGACAGGTCCAAGAGTCAACAGTCTCAATAAATATTTCCCTGTTGGTACAAACGATTTTAGTCAGAAACTCTATATAAAATTCTTCAGGGTAAATTGAATGTGTGAAGTTCTCCCTCACATATTTCAAGTCATCTTTTGTACAGGTTTCATATGCTAAACTTCCCAGAAATTTGATACAATCACGTTCGTTTTGTCTGACTATCTCAGTGAAAATTATCACATGTGGGAACATTGAATGGAACCATTTCAGTTCAAACAAATACTTTACTGAGTCAAATTCATTTTTTAAAGGTGGAAGTTGGAAAAAATCAGTACTTATGATAATCTGCAGTCCACCAAATGGCAAATCATTTTGCTTCCGCTTCCTGGAAACAAACTCAGCTGCTTCGAAAACCCTTGTACTTATCTGTGATACTTCATCTAATATCAGGACATCTGAATTCTCCCAGCTTTTCAACCAACAGCAACTTTTTATGATGAACTAGCCTTTTGGAGTGGCCCCCGTGGAGGGTACAAGATTCAGGAATTGACGGGGATGTGTCACCTTGATTTCGGAAACACAATCACTTATAGTGTAAATTTTTGCCGAAGCCAACCCTATTTTATTAGAAAAATAAGCAGAATATGAGAATAACAATAACGCTATCAGACTTTCTAGACCTTATCATTGCTTGAGATTGTAGTACCAACATCTTTGATGCGATTTTAACATTTTCTTGACCAAATTAAAGTTAAACTTTTGACTTTACTTTTCTTCAATTTGCAACCCACTTTTAAGGGGTTTTGGTTAAAACATGTTTAGATAACTTCAGGTCCAAAAACCCACCCATTTGGATGGTACATACCCGCACCTAAATTATGCGAAGTACCCACCTGGGAATGGCCATTTGAAAAAGTGGTGCGAAAAGGGGCTGTGAAGTACATTAAGCATATCAATGCACCCCCTGGATGCCATCAACATTACAAGCAGAAACAGAAGGTAACATCAAAACAATCAAATACTGTAAAATAGGAAATGCTTCAAATCTTAATTTATCAACTTTGGTAGATAGTGAATTAATTGAATGACTGTAAACTTCAAACCTTGTGGTGTAGCATAACCAATGTAGATATCAGCTTCTGTTGGGTGGTTCACCATGAAGAATGAGTTTACCAGCTGGCCATCATGTACATCCATTTCTCTTTTTCTACCTGAGCATAAAAGCCTTCCCACTTGTGTCAACTTGCGTGGTGTTTCTCAAAAACTTTGGAGCACAAGGAAAAAGACAATTCTCCTTCAAACTGCTTAAATTAGGCAACCAATGTGGATAAAGATTTTCAAAAAGTTTTTTGTAGATGAAAATCAACAGTGGTATTGTGCTTTTCGTAAACAAACAATGGTTTACGAAAATTGCTAAGGATTTCCTCTTGTGTAAACAATAATGAAAGGATTTAAAATCTCTGTTTTTAAATGAAATTGCTCAGTTGGCATGAGAAAGCTTCTGGATGTTAAAAAACCAATACCGTGTCAAGCCTGTAAAGGCCTGATTCACAAAAGATGCTCCTGACTCCAACCTTGCTAGTTGGCAAAACTTGTAAAAACACTTCAATCTTTGTGTTGTTGAAACTCTATTTAAGGTTTATTTTTGTTTACAAATTATAAGACAAAAAAAACTTCTAAATCTAATTTTCAACTCAAATTTTATGTATCCTTACCAAGAAACATGCACAGACATTAGTAGCTATGAAATTCTTTGATAAAGACATTGAAAGTCATATACTTTTTCATAATAACTTTTATTATTATACAAATCATAAGTTTCATAAAAAAATTTGCATATCTAAAGCTGGAGACGAACAAAGCTTAGTTCACACTAAGATCATCATCTTTGCTGGGCAATCTTGATTACTTAGAAAGTCTTTTAGTTGCCCTTAACTGTGATGTAATTTCATTGCACAGAACAAAATATGGCATACTAAGTTAAACGAAGCAAAGATTTGATAAGCTATATATTCTTGGTTTTCTTTTATACAGGGAATTCAAAGCAGCAGTATAAATGCTGGATATAGGCTTTTCATAAAAGAGAACTTGAAATTTCATATTGGAAATGAAGTCAGCAAATCCTTCAAATCAGATGACTTTGAATATGAAGAAGCAATCAAGATTGTCTGAATTTCAAAGGAAATCACTGACTGATAATCTTTATACATTTTATTGAAAAGAATGCATGGAGTAGAAATTGAATTGCAAATTTCAGATCACATGCCTAACTTTTTTGTTCTTAATGAAAAGCAAAACAAATAACAGAATTAAAAAGGAACTAGAAGAATTTTGATGAAACTTTGTATGTCTCAGATATCAAATAAAAAGAGCTCCTACCAGAAAACTATTAAGCCATTAATGTAGGAAGAAGATTGGAACACTTTCAAGATTGTTTAATATTTCTGGGTAGCTATTCTAAAGTCGAGCACCGACATTTCTTATCATTTTATTACCCAAAACTCTGTTACATTGATGAACTTTATAGTTGTATTTTTGTCTAGTTTGGTACTTGTGCGAGTTGTTGTTTGTTTCAGAATAATTCTGGAAAATATCTGGAAGGTTATTTGATTTGAAGTGCAGAAGATGCATTATTTTTAGGACTTTTGAATTATACAAGTCAGCTATTTTTAGAGTTTGAGATTCCTTATTTAAGATGTTTGTCGTAAACATGCAATCTTTTAAGTTCATTATATTAAGAATTCTATTTTGGATTATTTCAAGCTCTTTAATATGTTCATTTCAGGCAACACCATATGCTTCAAGGGCTTAGCCTATTTTAGACATTACCAGAGAATCACAAAGCGCCATAAAACACTCATGGGAAACTGAATGTCAGAGGTTAGCAAAGACCGAACAGTATTTAACTATTTCACCATTAACTTTACTTGTATGTTGCACCCAAGAGAGTTTATCATCGATCTTGACTCTGGGGTATTTTATTTCATTAGTCTGCTTGAGTTTGTCTCCCATTTTTACAGGTACTGAATTAATGACAAAATTTACCATTCATGGAGTTAAAATAAAGTTATGCGTTTTTGTTGTATTAACAAATAGTTTGTTATAATTTTACCTGTCGAGAAGATTCTGTAGTTCAGTATTAACCAATTCCTTTAGCCTATTGATGCTTTCTTCAATAGAAAATATGCACGTGTCATCTACAAATGGTCTACAATCTGTGAGAAAATAAAGGCATTTTCTCCAAGGAATATGGCCTATTGCATTGATTTTCTACTTCCATAACTCCAATTCGTCCCCCTTTTCCCCCAAACTATGTTGGAAGTAGAGCAAGAAAACTTTTGTTGGTAGTAGAGCAAGACAACTTTTCTTGGTAGTAGAGCAAGACAAATTTTGTTGATAGTAGAGCAAGACAACCTTTGTTGGTAGTAGAGCAAGAAAGCTTTGGTTGGTAGTAGAGCAAGACAACTTTTGTGGTAGAAGAGCAAGACAACTTTTGTTGATAGTAGGGAAGACAACTTTTGCTTCTAGTAGAGCAAGACAACTTTGGTTGAAAGTAGAGCAAGACAACTTTTGTTGGTCGTAGAGCAAGACAACTTTTGTTGATAGTAGAGCAAGACAACTTTTGCTTGTAGTAGAGCAAGACAACTTTTGTTGATAGTAGAGCAAGACAACTTCTATACAAAACAACATTGTAATGGGAGAGAAGGGGGAATCAATAGATAATAGCAGACTATTTAGGCCCTTCCAATATATTTTGTCCAAGATTGTAGGCTTAGATGAAATCGAGGTTGGCATTTTGCTCAGTCGACCGTTAGAGCTTAGGCTCAGGACTGGTGACCTTGAACTTCTTTTCTGTTTTTATGATGCTTGTAGCCCAAACCCCCTTCAGGGCCGGGGCTGGACCGGGACAGGGAACTCAGATCATTTCATGCTGTATGAGACTGCACATGTGCCTATTTTTTTAGCCATGTGAACTGTCAGTGCCTCTGACTAGCCAAATGCCTTGTCATCTAATTAGTGTCGCGCATGAATGGATTAATGAGACTCCCACTGTCCCTATCTACTATCTAGCAAAACCACAGCCAAGGGAACGGGCTTGGCAAAATCAGTGGGGAAATAAGACCCAGTTGAGCTTGACTCTAGTCTGATGCTGTGAAAGACATGAGAGGTGTAGGATAAGTGGGAGCAGCAATGCAACACTGAAAAACCACTACTCTTATCGTTTTTTTACTTATTCAGTTGAGCAGAAGCAGGCTTCACGGCTCACCTCCTGGCTTCAAGGCCTCACATCGGCAGGTCAATCCATGCCAAAGACACTATCAGGTCGGGAGTTTGGCTGGGGCGGCACATCTGTTTGTTAAATGATAATGCAGGTGTCCTAAGGTGAGCTCAATGAAAACAAAATCTCATGTAGAACAAAAGGGTAAAAGCTTGATTTTTCGTCTACAGACTTTTGTTTCAGTGATTAACAGCACTTAAACTGGAAAAAGTTAAAGGACGGGACTCAACTGCATGAGTGATAATGCCTGTTTGAAAATAAAAATTTCTTAAAAAAATGCAGGCTTGCTCCACAAAACAATTAGATTGGGTTGTAGATCAAGGCTTTCTCTATCTACTGATGTCTCTCACATTAAGTGGCAAAATCAAAGTTCTTTTCTAATACAGACTTTTGTTTCACTCATTTACAGCACCTAAACTAGAAGAAGGTAAAGAACCCAATTTGACTGCATTAGTGGAAATTTTTTGTCACAAATGACTGTTTTTCTCAAAAAATGCAGCTTTGCTCAACAAAAACAATTAGATAGGCTTGTAGAGCAAGCTCTTCTCTATCTACTGATGTGTCTCACACAACTTGCACGATTACGATTTTTTTCTTACACAGACTTTGGTTTCACTGAATTACAGCACCTAAACTAGAAGAAGATAAAGAACCTGATTCGACTGCATCTGTCTAAAAGTCTTGTTGAAGATAAGAAATTTCTAAAAAATGCAAGCTTGCCCTACAAAAACACTTAGATAGAGTTGTAGAGCAAGCTTTTCTCTATCTACTGATGTATCTAATGTAACTGGCAAAAGTTACGTTTTTTTCTTATACAGACTTTTGTTTCACTGATGTATGACAGCTAAACTAGAAAAGAATTTTACTGCTTCACTGGACATGTCTTGTTTAAAATAGCATTTGTCGAAAGAATGCAGGCTTGGTCAGCAAAAACAGTTAGATAAGGTTTTAGAGCAAGCTTCTTTCTTTCTATTGATGTGTCTAACAGTGCTGACTAAAATGTTTTTTGTTTTCCTCTACAGACTTTTGTTTCAGTGATTTACAGCACTTAAACTGGAAAAAGTTAAAGGACGGGACTCAACTGCATGAGTGATAATGCCTGTTTGAAAATAAAAATTTCCCAAAAAAAGCAGGCTTGCTCCACAAAACAATTAGATTGGGTTGTAGATCAAGGCTTTCTCTATCTACTGATGTCTCTCACATTAAGTGGCAAAATCAAAGTTCTTTTCTAATACAGACTTTTGTTTCACTCATTTACAGCACCTTAACTAGAAGAAGGTAAATAACCCAATTCGCCTGCGTTGGAGAAAATGTTTTGTTGCAAATGACTATTTTTCTCAAGCAGTGCAGCTTTGCTCATCAAAAACACTTAGATAGGCTTGTAGAGCAAGCTCTTCTCTATCTACTGATGTGTCTCTCAAAACTGGTACAAGTCTGTGTCCCATGACAAGCTCTTTTCGCACTCAAACAATGCTGCAGCCATTGCATTTGCCTACTTATGTGGTATCCGTATAAAGGAGCCAGAAATGTGGCTCTTGCTGACCAACTATAAAATGCCCTGGACAAATGCAAGGTGGGTTAATTTATGTCCACCCCATCCTGCTCATGTGGACAAGAATGCAACA
>JAADKT020077113.1:0-10205 GCA_011763395.2 Chrysaora chesapeakei
TAGGTGAATGTTACCAGGGGAAACCTAAGGGATCTTGATAAGGGGTCAGTAATAAGGGATGTCGATAAGGGATCAGCGATACTCTGCAATAGCATGCATTATGAGGTATTAAGGATCAAGTGCAACAGAAAAGATACACAATCTCCAATGTTAGACCATGCAATAGCAGCACTGCGGGCTTGTACAACTTAGTATTTGTTTTATTTTGCTTGAATTGAATTTAGAATGAACCCTGCTTTTCATCATTTCTTTGTTTTCTTGATCATCTTTTTTTATTCTAGTAATTAATTCCTTTCTATTGACAGTTAATCAATTCATGATGTTCCTGCCCCTTATTGGCAAACACAGTATACAATATGCTAATGGAGCCAATGGTAGAAAGAAACGGCAGATCCTCGACAGGAGCTTCAGTCACACTGCAATTACTGGATATGCAACTGTTTTTAATGAGGTATATTTTACAAGCTGCATTAGAATAAGTATATTTCAGGTTGAGGTGATAAAAGTGATATCAGTGTTTGTTTGATCACTTTTTATGGATTGCAAGAAAGAACCAAAACATCTGTTTTCTTCTGGCATTTGTCAGAGTTTGAACTTCAGAAACTCTTGACTTTTTGATAAAACAAATACCCAGATGCTCATTGAAATGCTCCAACAATATCGAATTACCTAGAACAACACTACAAACTACTATACCATTCTTACACGGATGAACCAGGAGGAGCAAAATATCATGACTGTCTCTGGCATTTAACATAAACCTAAGCACAGCTAATAATACAACAGAAACCTAAACACAACTAATAATGACAAGTACAGTGTGCTATTAAATTAACTACAAAACGACTTAAACAAGAAAGAGAATATTTAGGAGGAGAGGAGATTTTAAAGTTTTCACCTGACTTATTCAATCCGTTTTGAGGCCTTGGTATACTTTAGCATTGCTGTAAGAATCTTCTTGCACGTATTTGCCCTATTGTAACACGTCTACAAAGATCATAGTTGGATTCTTGTAGAGAAAGAATGGGTATCTTGAGTAGTCTTGGGTTGGATTGTTAACTATATTGTAGAAGAGAATAAGGCGTCTGCTCCATCTTCGGGATGAGATATATGACATTGCCATAATCTAAATGCGGTTGAATAATACAGTTTGTACATTTCATTAAGGGTGTGTCGCGGTAGGTAGTTGGAGAGAAATCTCAACATTCCTATTCCATTCCTGGATTTGGAAATTGCAGCTTTGATATGACTATCTAACAAAAATCGTTTATGACCAAAGACGTTTTCTATGATTTTAGCAACTTTCCTAACGTTTTGCATGCAGCTATACATCTTAATTCTTAAGACTATAATATTTTGTGCATTCAAGGTTAGTGAAGAACTTGTGAAGAAATTGAGCTCTTTAAAAGATGGAGAACATGTTCCTGTCAGGCAGTATATGCTTGCTGCTGCATTAAAGTCAATACTGTCCACTGCATTTGGGGAATATTTCAAATCTGCCAAGCAAATTCTTGAATTTGAAGATGCTTATGATAAGGTGAGTAAAAATTTATTGTAAATCCTGTGTAGCAGGGATAAAAATAGTTGTGCATTTATGTAAAAATATACAAAGCAACCCTAAGTATAATTAGGAATAGAAACGAATAAGAAGATGTCTAAACTTGAACTTGACTAACTGCAGCTTCCAGGCTAAGGGTAAGAATAATAGGAAAAACATCATAAATCATTTCTATTGTTCACATACATACATCCATACAAAACATGCATACATACATTAAATTTTTTTATTAGGGAGGTCTGTTTGGGTCAACCACGATTTGTTGGTGTGGACCTGGCGTTAACACTTAGAAGATGTAGTTGAATTATAATTATTTACAAATATAAGTGTCCATCGTCACGTGTGTACACATGAGTTGTGCCTTGTACTTGACAAATCCGTGAGGCCTCATTAGAGTATTCAGAATCTTAGATATTTCCAGATAAAATCAAAGGGATATGAAAATAAGTTGCAGGTATGAATTTTGAGATTTTTCTTGATTGTTGTAGTGCTGGGGTGAAATTGAATTTCGTCTTGCACATGGCATGCCTGAGCCTGGAAGCGAAAGAGAAAAGACTTTTGAGAAAGGTGAAGAAAATCTGCTCTGATAAGCTCCATTATTTACTTTATGTTCATGCTATGAGGTTCTGGCCAAATAATCAAGCATTGTTTGTTAAACACCGCTTTGCCACGTCTTAACTATTGCTCGTGCAGCGATTTTTGCTTGCTTCAAACAGGAAAAATGTTTCTGAACGATTTTATAAACGTTTTCATATTCTGTGACGTGACCAAATGCTCAAACATTGCTTAAGCAAATGTCAAATTATCGACAAACAATGTTTGATCTTTAGTAAGGGCCTGAAGCTAGAGTGCAGAAGTGCAGATAACTGCTGGGTTTTCAATCGATTAACGGGGTGTTTTTGTTTCTTTAATAGCAAAGAAATATCTTCGAGATAAAACTAAAGAAATAATACAGCATCGACGTGGTCTAAAAGATAAGGACAGTCACATATTCCTCGATGTCATACTTGAAGAAAAAGACGCCTTCCCAACTGAAGAAGCGGTAAGGTCATTATTTGTGACCCGGGGCAGGAACCAAAGAGAGTATTTTGCACGATGAAAAAAATTTTAACCCAGCAATTTTTGGTCTAAAATTTTCTTTACCCCATCACCTCACTGAAAGACAGAAGAAATAACCCTGCCCTGGTACCTATTTTGGTTATAAAAGGTGCAATAATTCCTTCAAAGCCAGAAGTGTGAACATTTTGCGAAAGCGTTCTAATATCAATGGCTTAAATGAATCTGATTTTCCGATAGAATATTCCTTTATGTTCAAGGTATTTTGGTTACCCCACCCAATGTAAAAAATTTTTTTCAGCAACCCCACCATTTTCTCTTTAACCCCCACCCGGTAATTAATAATGAATAGTCCCTATGCATTTTTACGAATAAACTTGGAAAAGCTTGAATATTCAGCTTGTTTAATTATCTTTAAAAAGAATTGTTAAAGAAACTACTAGGGACGAGGCTCTGGTAGGGGTTTTTGGAAGCAAGGTAACAATACCTAAAATGGGCCTGCTGCATGGAAGCATGGAAGCATTATTGAAAGGCACGGGAGTTAGGGAGCAAACGGATTTCTAGAGAATCTATTTTGGAAGGAGATTGCTCGGAGCACAATGTTAATTTTGCCGGAAGCATGGTTCTTTTTAAGATGAGAGCAAGGGAGCAACTACCGCCACTATCAGAGCCTCAGAGTCTCATGTTATTAGTATATATCTATTCTTGTGCTGATGTTTTTTCTTTGGCCTTGTATTTTTATCTCCGTCTAGCCTCTCTAGCTTGCCTTTCGTGCGAGTAAAGATAATCATTTTTTATATTTTCAAACACTTGTCTTATATTTTTTCTGACCAGATATGTGATATGGCTGTGACTTATGTCATTGGTGGCTTCCACACAACTGGAACATGTAAGTCCTACTCTTTTCTTGTGTATGTAAATTTATTCGGCTTTTTCTCAAATGGCATACCACAACTGACGGGATTCGGACCTGCACCGCCCGATCAGAGAGCAAACTTCATATCCACTGGTTTAAAGACCCCAATGAAATCGTCGGGTAACTCGCCAAAAATGAACAAATAATAATAATAATAATAATAATGACTTTATTTAAGTGTCAAGGTATTTAGCATTTTCTACTAATTGGGGACACTGTCAGTTATTACCCCAGAAATCTTGGTACTCATTTACCGACCTCGGAAGGATGGACAGCTGAGTTGACTGTAGGCTTATGGAAAGTGGTCCCGACGAGATTCGAACCCACGACCTTGCGATCGTCAGACGAGCGCCTTGACCACTCGGCCGCACCACAAAACCTTAGGCCCTGGGGCAATTGAACTGAACATGTCCCTAAACATCGTCAAAAATTGAATTTCAGTAAAAAAGTCAACTCATTTGGCCACCTGGTTCAGTCACTGAACATTCTTCAGTGAAAGTTTGATTGGAAAGAGGCTGATAATGTTATTCAAATGTTCAATGAAATGTTAGGTTCATTTGACCATTCGGTATTGAGCATAGCGTAAATTGTTCAGTGGCATGTTAAGTGAAATCTCCAATTCATTTGTCCACGTCCTTAGGCTCTTCTATTTTGTTTTGGTTTTGTTTCGAAAATGCTGAGCCTTATTCACTATCATACATATTTTTTTTATATTTTTCATTTTATTTGGAGCTACGCTAACAATGCCAGGGGGTATGATAGGCATTTAATGATGTGTGGTGCATTTTGTAAAGGACCATGATTATATTTCTAGCTATAGATCCATGTTATGAATTCAATTTTTCTGGATTTTTAGTTAAGTTTCAGGAAAATGGCTCGTTCATTAGACATCCCTTGGCACTCTGCAAACACCCACGATTATTTGCCAAAGTAAAGTTAAAAGAACGCACCAATTATTGCTGTAATCGCCTTAATTTGTTCTCTATTTTTAGTGCTTACATGGGCAATATATTACCTTTCCTTGCATCCTGAATGCCAAGAAAAAATGTTGCAAGAAATCAATGATACAATCAAGGATGAAAGGGTTACTATGGAAAATATTGGTGACCTCAAGTAAGCAATTTCTTATAGTTTATATGGGTGCGTTTTCGGCGCCCTGAAATTCCCTAAACATGAGCATGATGTTTCTTATAAAGGTTGTTCTTGTAAAGGAAAAAACGTGTATCTTAAAAAAGAACTACTGGAGACGAGGTGTTTGGAAGCAAAGGAGCAATCAATACCTTAAACGGGCCGGGAGCATGGAAGCATTAGTAAAAGGCACGGGAGCTAGGGAGCAAACGGATTTCTATAGAAGCTATTTTCGAAGGAGATTGCTCGAAGCACAATGTTAATTTTGTCGGAAGCATGGTTCTTTTTAAGATGAGAGCAAGGGAGCAACTACCGCCGCTATCAGAGCCTCAGAGTTTCATGTAATTAGTATATATCTATTCTTGTGCTGATGTTTTTTCTTTGGCCTTGTATTTTTATCTCCGTCTAGCCACGCTAGCTTGCTATCCATATAAAAGGTCGAAAAATTTAAGAAAACTAAAAAAATCACTTTGTTTTAGTCCTGAATAGTGTCAGTATTGCGTTAAAGATGTTCATAGTTCAATTTCAAACAATAGCTAATATAGCCTAGAAAGTGGTATTACTTTCGCATTCAACTTGTTATTACTCATAATATAGGGTCTGTCCCCGGTCTCTTTTACATTAAAAGTGGCTGTAAAATCTTGGTGGAACATTCCCGTCTATCCACAAGTCGTGTACCCCCCGGTTTTGTCTACTTTGTTGCTATTTGTAAAGTAAGTGAAAGTTGACATATTCGCTGAAGTCCTGTATTCATATTATGAAATTTTTTATAGGTATACTCGCCAATTAATTGACGAGTGTCTAAGAGCATCCGTGTTAGCGCCGTGGGCGGCAAGATATTCTGAATATGACATCGTTGTTGGCGGTCACATAATTCCAAAAGAGGTAATTTTTTATATCTTGTAGTTCTTTCGAATGATGCTTATTGTCAAGCAAAAATATCGCGCTTTACTGAGCCAACAAATTTTTATTGTTGATGAGCTATTTTAGGAAGCTTAGTGATTCTGCTTTTATTAGCGTAAACATCCTAGCCTATAGTCGCTGAGGTTCTTTAATGGACTAAGCTCTGGAATCAACTTGAACATGATTTAGAAGAAGTACCCTCTATTGCCACATTTAAGAAAAAAATGAACAGCAAATTTGTATAATTATCAGAATCTTCTTTTGAGTAGCTCTAGTTATATGTCGCGGCCCCCTAAAAAGCAGTCCTAATATTGACGGGGCTACCGTGCCTAAATAAGTTAAAATGTAAATGTAATGTAAATTGACTTTCACAGTCTTCGTAAAAACGGCAATACTTTCTGCTGCTTTCTGGCAACATTAAACAAAATCTGCAGTGACTGTTTAAGAGCGTCAAAGAATAGGTCATTGTGTAAGAGATCGTGAATGAATTTCAGCTACTACATGGAAACAAGGCTTATTGTTTCTAGAGTACTCTTTCGCCGTTCCAGCATTTAATTGCCTGAAAAAATGACCTTTTGGAAGTAATTTATCATTCTGTTTTATTTTTAGACTCCAATCATTCTCCCCCTTGGTGTTGTCCTTCAGGACCCAGAAATATGGCCAGAACCCACCAGGTAAAATTCTGCTTCAGTAAAAACCCGCACATAAAAAACTAACTTTTAAACCTTATCTGTTTTAGTTCTTATATATTCAGGTGTATACCATAACCTAAGTGTAGGTTCTTAAAATAGCATCTGAAGCAATAGTAGATAAGAAAGCATTAAGCAGCTTTAGCAGGCCCATAGCCAATAGAAGAATTACTATTCACTATGGCAGGCCCTGCAAGTGCATATCATTGTTTTAATGTGCAAAATTTTTAGGGAGGTCTCCATGAAAGAGGTTACCTCGCACACAAGTTGCATAAAACTCGTGTCATGTTTTGAAGCCCTTAGTTAAGAAAATCTTCGGATATCAGACTGGCATGGTTCTTACGAATAAGGTGGAAAATGTATAATTACAGGCTCTAGGTTCTTAATAGACGAAAGTCTTATGTGCGGGATTTGACTTTGTTTGTCCCACATTTTAGGATGATGTTTAGTTTTGTCCGATCCAGTCTTTTTTAGATAAGTTCTGACGAGTGGCGTAACGGAACAGTTCGCGGACCTTAAGGAGTAATTTGCTCGGGGGCCCTTTAAAAATGAATTTTTTTCCCGAAATCAGACAAAACTAGCGAGATCAGCGAGAGAAATACCTCACTCGATAAAACTGAAGGATAAACAAGGCACAAAACATTTTCACATAGAATAAAGCTCCAAAGAGGTTAAATATTCTGCAAAGTTGTTAACTATGGAAATATTGGGGCCACGCAAAATAATGGAAAAAAGCCTGCATTTTGAGAACATTGTGAGACCCCTAACCCCAACCTACGTTGGTTACGCCACTAGTGCCGACATGAAACTGAAATAAAAGAAATTTTTCAGGCTACACCGCACTTAAACTTACTGCACTTGCGTGAATAGAACAAATGTCTGATAAGGTGGCCAAATGAACGCAGTATTGTTGATCAAACATAAATGATGCGAACAAAAGAAATTGTTAAGAATTAGGCGCTCAAATGTAGACTCCGAAGCAATAAACTCTTTTATAGACTCTAGGCTCAATCTCATGAAGGTTAAACTCAATTACAAAAATACTATATACACTATTTACAAGAAGACTGTATTTATTTAACTCCAGATTCGATTCGTAGATATATATTTCGATAAGAATAACTTCGTGTGTACTACACACTACAGGCTCTAGGTTCAACTGAGGTTCAATTTCAATAAAAAAAAAACAGAACAGTCTATTTACGTAGTCCAAAGGCAAGGACGGGGGTAATATTTTACAGAAATTTAAAGTGAAATGTTTGATGGAATGTTTGAGCAAAGCATCATCAAACATCGTAAAACATGGTGGCTAAACGAATCAAGCATTGTTTGGCCAGTGCTTTTGGATACACGCTTTTTTTTATAAGGAACCTACCTCAAGGCCTAATTTTTAAAGTTCCTTATTTTTGGGCCTCTTTTGAGGCAATTTTAGTTCCAAAAGTTCCTTAATAGCTCCTTAATTTTAACTGCGCATACAGTGGTCTTGAAAATAAAAGAGAGGCATTCGCATGTGAGCAAAGCTCAAGACTACTCGAAGAAACATTGGATACATGCTTAACGTACAATTTATGTGATTTTCGACTGTAAATGAATGGAACCGGCTTTCTAATTCTTGATTATTTGCAGTGATAAAAGTATTCAAAAGTTCCTTAATGATTTTCTCTTTAGCAGTATAAGTTCTTTAAGTTTTCGGGCCTTCTACATGTAGGTTCCTTATAAAGTGGTTCTTTATAAAAAAAAGCGTGTAGTAGTTCCAGAAGGAGTAGTGCTAACCATAGAAAGGGCTGTTCGGTTTAGACTTCACAGCAACCGAACTTAATAAGGATTCGGCTCAAAGGTTACTAATATTCCTTTTACGATTTATTTCCTTTCTTAGATTTGATCCAGAGAGATTCAACCCGGAGAACGTGAAGAAGAGAGACAAATTGGCATTCTCACCGTTCGGATTCGCTGGAAAACGTAAATGTCCCGGCTACCGTTTCTTCTATTTGGAGGCAACTGCTATCTTGGTTGCATTGACCAAGAAATTCAAATTTCATCTCGTCGAAGGATGCAAGGTGAAGAAGGAATACAACTTGGTTACTCAGCCTAAAGAAGAAATATGGATCACTCTTGAAAAACTCAATTAGTACAATTGTAGATTTATTGTATTCGATAATGCTGCCATAATTCGACACAGTTAGCTTTTCATGACTATGTCGCTTCGGGGTCACTTCAGATAGATATTGCCTAGGCAATTCAGTCAATATAATATGCATGAAACCTTATTGTGATGTACACGTTTTTTTATAAGGAACCCCTAAGGAACACCTTTGTAAGGATTTTGGGGCCGGAAATTCCCATTAAAGTAAAGAACTTTGAGGAACTATCGAGGCTGGGATGGAAAACATCCCCTAAAACTCAATTTAGGTTTAAAGTTTGAAAAAGAAGCAAATTTAAATGAATTTTTTGTAAAAATGAGTATTGAAACAAAAAAAGAACAGTATAAGGAACTTTCAGCCTCATTTAGTTAAAAAAATTTAGAACTCAAGTCTCAATTCAGACCATAGGTTCCATAAAAACGTGTATCATTTAATTTCCACTAAAACACTTAAATTTCAAGATATAATATAATTTTATGATTGAGTCATATTTTTTCAGGAGAACAGCATTTTACGAGATAAATTCTGAATTCTTAATTCTTGGCTTGCACTAATGTCCCGTAAGTCTGGTCTGGTCTGGTCTTGTCCGGTCTGGTCGTAAGTCCGATCTGCTTTTGTCTAGTCGCACAAGGTCTGGTTAGACTTATTACACGAGTCGTAGTTACCGCCATTGAGTCTATGCTGGACTAGCACTCTGAGCAAACAGCTGTATTCTTGTTGTTGTTGTTGTTGTTCTTGCTGTTTGCGAAGAGTGGGACTCAGGTAATAAGTCTAAGGTCTGGTCTCCCGTGGCCTCGCGGAATTCGTGAAAGACGTCTACAGAAGTTCCAAGATAACAAGAGTTCCAAGATCCTACCTTGGTGCCATAGTCTCAATCTCCCCAATTATCCAATCAGATTTATGATACCCGATCGTGTATCTTTGACCTGATTGGCCAATGAGAAAAAATATCAGTGCGCATTTGACCAGAGCCTTCCTTTCTTCAATCTCAACAAATCAATTTTTTTTTATTTTTCATTTTTGAAGGCTCTGGCACCCAGGGTACCAAGACCCTTACCATCATGGGCCATCACTTTAGATCTTAAACAACAGATGACGAGCAAAAATTAAAGAATGACCGACCAAGGATCACATAGGAAGATTTTTTCATAGGTTATTCGGTAGGTGTTTGTTCGAGGACTTGAAAGGTCGACCCGCCCAGGAACCGTAAGAGAAGCACCTTCGAATCTCTGAAACCTGTTGAAACCTGTAGAACCGTAAAATGACAATGTGAGATTTTGGAATGACAATGGATCAATGGATAGAAATAAGAACTGGTCAACTTGTACTTGTACAGTATCAAGCTGAAATTGCCATTAATAAAAATCATTTATCCTCAATAGGATTAATTCGTAAAGGCAGCACTGGAGCGTTTGCTGACGCAATATTCAAAAGAATTCTGAGCTCTTTGTCATTTTTTGTCTGGTACCTTTTACCTTTCAAACTAAACCGGGGGTTGAAAAAGATTTTATAAAATTACCTGAATTGAAAACATTCTGAATTTTTTTTGTTTCGAAATTAATCGAAGTTAGATATTTTGTAGTATCTAATATGGGATTATTTTTATAAAATCAGAGATAACACTTTAAAGCGACTGTTTAAGTTTTCAGAAGAAAATCAGAAAAGCTATAGTTTGTGGTTGTGCCCCCCCTCCGGATTTTTCACGTTCCTATCTAATACAGTATTTGACTTCGAGCAGCATTGACAAAAAGAGACAAAAGGCGAGAGAACGTTGCTCTATTCTTCTCAAAAGTCCATTGATTGAAGTTTCCTTT
>JAADKT020077224.1:0-10205 GCA_011763395.2 Chrysaora chesapeakei
GCAGCTATGGGGGCATTCCATGTTTTAAAGATTTTCGATATTCGGCTATATCTCGACTCATACATTTGCTAGATGCATCAAATATAGCCAGGAATATCTTAAATCAGATGGCCAAATACGATTAAGAAGGAATTTTGGTCGTCAAATAAATGTGGGGGCAGCTATGGGGGCATTCCATGTTTTAAAGATTTTTGATATTCGGCTATATCTCGACGCATACATTTGCTAGAAGCACCAAATATAGCCGGGAATATGTTAAATTAGATGCGAAATACGATTAAGAAGGAATTTTGGTTGTCAGACAAACGTGGGGGCAGCTATGGGGGCATTCCATGTTTTAAAGATTTTCGATATTCGGCTATATCTCGACTCATACATTTGCTAGATGCACCAAATATAGCCAGGAATATGTTAAATCAGATGCCAAATAAGATTAAGAAGGAATTTTGGTCGTCAGACAAACGTGGGGGCAGCTATGAGGGCTTCCATGTTTTAAAGATTTTCCGTATTCGGCTATATATCGACTCATACATTTGCTAGAAACACTAAATATAGCCAGGAATATGTTAAATCAGATGCACAATACGATTAGGAATGATTTTTGGTCGTTAGACAAACGTGGGGGCAGATATGGGGGCATTCCATGTTTTAAAGCTATTTGGCTATATGACCTTTTCATTCACAATATCACATGTGGTAATAATCGCGCGGGGTCTGTTGGGTCCCGAGTTTTAGTGACAGCTAATAAGGTCTAACGTGTCAAGCGGTTTAGAGAGGCTTCCGCATATTTTGACTATGTTTGGCAATTTGTATTATCCTAATACGTACCAGGATACTATAATTAATGGATAAAACATCTTTAAAATCTTCAAAACATGGAATGCCCCCATATCTGCCCCCAAGTTTGTCTGACGACCAAAATTCCTTCTTAATCGTATTTGGCATCTAATTTAACATATTCCTGGCTATATTTGGTGCTTCTAGCAAATGTATGAGTCGAGATATAGCCGAATATCGAAAATCTTTAAAACATGGAATGCCCCATATCTGCCCCCATGTTTGTCGAACGGCAAAAATTTGATTGGAGCATTAAAATTCACAAACTGTTGGTTGTTTTGGTACTGTTTATACGGTTTCTGTTTTCATTCCATTCCATTTCATTCCATTTCAGTATTCCATTTCAGTATTCCACATTTCATGTTTTAAAGATAGCCGTCAGACATCGGAAACAAACCACACAAATAAATGTTTCAAATCAAATTTTGAATGAAATACCACGTGGTCGTCTGTAGTACATTGGCCATAACGTGATGAACGCAGCAAATTGAGAATTACACATCCTTCCAAAAATTACGACAACACAACTTTGTGTGCCGTTTCCCCTCCCGCCCTTCGGGCTCCCTGAGAATAGCCTGTGCGTAACTGGTCTACCTAACAGTTATCACCAACAGTTATCTTCAATCATGTTTTTATCAGTATCCCCGAATGGTTGCAAGAATTTGGTAGTTTCATGTCACGTTTTTTCACCTTGAATTCAAGGCAGATAAAGTGCATTTTTGGATGAAAGCTCGCTGACCCAAAATTGCATATTAATATCATTCTGAAGTGAAAAATTACAATAGGACATTAGACAACAGAAGTATGACAAACGAAATTAAAAAATTGCTTTTTTAAAATCATTTACCTTTCCAGAAAGAAAAGAAAGAAAAATGTCCAGATTATTAGTAGGGCAAGTGTCTTCAACCCCCTAAAAAAATGATAAGGAAGTAGACAATTAATCTCCAAGAGCAAAATAATTATTTAGCGTTGAAAGAATCATCGCAATATCAATTCACTCTTGTTTGAGTGGTCCCCCAAGTTTATCTTATCGCTTATTACGTCAATTCATTTTTCGAAATCAAGTGGAAAATTGACTACACTGGTCAGAAACAAAAAAGTTTCGGAAAAACTGGATTTCCCGTCACAAGCAATACAATACTAACCGGTGAATCATATATATCTACTTTTGGCTCATGCAAAGGAGCTTGTATATAGTTCTGCTCCACGTACCAAAAACTTAAAATATTGTATAATGAAAAGTTTTTTCCCTTGACAGCATTAAGGCGTGCTTCTTTTTTAGATGGAAGCTTCTTACAAAAATGGGATGCAGTAAGGCTTTTTTATGTCTGTTTTATCCTTAAAAAGTAGGTCAGAAAGTCAGTGTACACTTTTGATTCTATAATGTTAATTAATGCCTTTGACTTTCTTCAGTTCGACTACGGCGATAAGCGCTTTACTCTCTTAACCTCGAAACAAAATCTAAAAGGGTCATTAGTTTCTTAGTAGAACTTTTGCTCGGAAAAACTATCTAACATGGCCACAAAAGAGTTGGAATTTATATTCTCATTTCCACAGACGTCTTGAAATTTTGAATTAAAAACTCTCTAGAAAGAGTTTGTTCATTTTATTTTTGTTTTTGCGAAGGGAAATTAGGTAAAAGGAGGATTAATGGAAGCGGTTTCTCGATGATTATTTACTGACTGGCTAGATAAAAGGGAATGGAATGGGAACCGAAACTTGGTGAATTAAATCTTGTTTTTCTATGGCACATCTAGTACTTATTGTCGCCCGTATCTTGCGTCAAGATAAAACGAACTGGAACTGGGAATACGAACATTTCTCGAACTAATAAGCGAGGAAGGAATGTTAAACTGCACTTGCAAGAGAAGAAGTTTCCTGGGAGAGTTATTCAAAGGGGCATTTCTGTCCTAAACCCTCTTATGCCCAGCGTCCCAGTAGGTCCCAGAGGTGAAAAATTAGCCGAAAAACCAAAGTTGCCAAAATATGGTGACATTCATTTCAGGGATGCTGATCAGTTTTGTGTGCTGATTTCGAAAATCTAATTCCTTTTTTAAAATTTCAATGTTTAGGGGGTCAAATAAGGGGTAAAAAGGGGAAAGGGGCAAGGATTTTAAAACATCAAAAAACCATAAGAATTGTATAAAAAATTGAAAATAGTTGAATTTCAGGTGATTATTTCAAAAATATGATTCGTTTCAAAAATCTTAACGTTGAGGGGTCAAATCAGGGGTAAAAGGGGGACCGGGGGCAGGGGTTTCAAAACATCAAAGAACATTAGACTTGTATGAAAATTTGAAAATGGGGTGAATTTCAGGTGCTGATTTCGAAAATCTGATTCGTTTTTAACTCAACGTCGTAGAACACGAATTAAAGATGGGCCTTCAAAAATTTTGCCGGAAGTACCCTTAATTAACGCCTTATTATGCCTAATTAAGTAAATTAAAAAAGTTGCACTTCTTAAAATCTGATCACTGCAATTTGTAGATCTTGAAACGCTGTGTAAAATTGTCTTTGATTGGGCATCATTTTGGTACCGTTATGACGTCAGTCGCCCCAATGACGTCATCGGCCCCCTTATGATGTCACAACCACATCCAATCATCATCATTCTGCTGTCTCAGCGTACATCTATCGCACCCCAACTTAAAAAGTTATACAAGCTAAAAAATAGAATCCATGTCTGTACTGATCATAATGTTGATGACGTCATCATAATTTCAAATGAGTTTTTCTAGAAATTGGTAGGTCGCATTGAAATACAGTCAAAGACAATTTTACTCAGCATTTCAAGGTCTACATGTTTCAGTAATCAGATTTGAAAAAGTGCAACTTTGTTGATTGACATAATTAGGCTTAATTAGGCATTAATTCAGGCTACTTCCGGTGAAAATTTTTGAAGGCCGATCTTGGATTCGTGTTCTCCGACTTTTTTTAGTAGATTTCACTGACAAAACCCCGTCTACGAACTCTGTGGTTTAATGGAAACCAGGCTTTAGGTTGAGCGGAAAAGAAAAAATGTTTTTTAGACCCCGTTTACACGATTTCGGATCCGAATGGGATCGGATCCATTTGGAACCGATCCCGTTTTTTGAGGGGTGTTTACAAGAGATCGGATCCAAAACTGTTCGCGTTTACACGAAATCGGATCCAAAAGGATACGCGGAAATTTCTTTGTGTTTACTTCGCACCAAAGGTGTTATCAATGAAAATGGCGCCTGACATTCGAAAGTAACAAGCCTTGCTAGGGTCTTGCTTTGAAATATCTAAGAAAATGTTCAATCCAGGAGATGTTTTTATTATTTCGAAAAGCAATTGCTTCGAATTTGAGGCTACAAACACCAAGAAGAGCAAGAAAGAGCAGAAATATGTCTTCTTGAGTCTGACAGCGAAGAAAACAAAGCTACCATGTTCAGTCTGCCATGTTAAAATGCCCTCGACTTTACATTTCTATTAACCTTGTTCCCTTTCCGGATACTTTTGGATCCGATCCAGCCCGTTTACATCGGACCACCGTGGGATCGCAACCGTGCTTGGTCGCTTCTGAAAGCGATCCTGAAAATATACGGATAGCGGATCCGAAAGTATATGGATCCACCAGGTCCCGTGTAAACGCAAGGCCTATCCAAATACTTTTGGGCGATCCGCCATAAACGGGGGTCTTAAAGGCTGAAATTTTCCGAAAGATAATTTTTTTTGAAACGTATCGACTTATTTTAACTTCACATTATTTCATCTAATGGCTTTTGAAGATTAATCTGCATACCTCACCATTGAATTTAGAAAACTCCACAAAAACATTGTCTGGTTGCCAACTCAAGTCCTTCACAAGCTGGCTTAGTAAAGACTGATGAGGGTGATTTTTCAAAGGCGACTTTTTCTTGAACAAGGAAGCCCTTTCACTGTCTAAAAAAATGAATAAATCGATAAATTAAAGTTTTTTAACTGTCGTAGAGTGCTTGGACTGTACATAGCCGGTGGCTATACGAAACTTATCTTTATTATCTTGGAAATAAATTCTCGCAGTTTTTGACATAATAATCTTAGACTTTACTTGTTTTATATCCTATAATACAATTTTAACCTCCATTGATCATTATTGTCTTCCTTTACAATATTAGAAATGAGGTCTCTGTGGCGCAGTGGTTAGCATGCAGGACTCACAACGAAAATGTTGTCAGTTCGAGCATGAGGAGAGTAGTGAAGAGTCTAACTCAAATGATGAAGTAGAAGTTGAAAGTGACCATGATAATGATGAAACTGTCAACAATGAGGAGGATTTTCCTTTAGGAAATTTATGGCCTTCATTGCGTAAGGAAGTGGATGAAGATGAAAACATACTGCAAGTTTTCAGACGTAAATTTTCATATAATAGAAGTTTTGAAAATGATGCTGTTGTGACTGCAGTGATAGCAGCCATGCAAAAAGCACAGAAGGAAGATGGTATGAATATGCAAGAGGCCTTAGATTATGCTATTGAGAAAAGAAAATATCTCATCATACGTCAAGCAAAGAATTATGAAGAAGAGGAAGCTAGTAATTCTGAGGATGTTGCTGTGAATGAAGTTGTATATAATAGATTTCCATATAGCAGGATATAATATGCTTATAAAATGTTTAGACATTATTTTTCATTATACTGTTAGAAAATAGTCTCGTTTTCATGTGTTCATTCTTCAAAACGAGGCTGTATATCAATGGCTACTGTCCATTTACGGACAATGCATTGCATAAGCTTATATAATACCTTTCCATACAAACAATATAATCATATAATAAGCCAAGCCTATTACAGAGATCCCAACTGCTTTTACTGGAAAATTCAATCCTTCACAGTTAAGTTCATCCAAGTATGGACGATACTTTGCAACTCTCTGTGGATCTTTTGGTTGTGGATGTAGGGCAGATATAATTGCCCAGATGAAGCATTTATCGTCTCTGTTCTGTATTTTAATATACGTAGGTAGTTGTAAATACTTTCACCACGGATTGCTTCAAAATCAAACATCTTCACTTGCAGTTTGGTAAACCTTGTAAATATCCAACCACTTCCATTCTCCAAAAATTCATCAATCTAATCTCGTAGAATGTTGATAGCTTCAATTACATGATCTTCAACATCGTCATACTCTGACCTTAGCGGCGCTTGCACGGTGGTTCTGAATGTGGGTGGTGGTTCTGTAACCATAGGCTTATCACCATACTTCTAAAATTCTACATCGATGGTGACATAATACTTTATCCCCTGCTTGTGGTCTGGCAATTCTTCTTTAAATTCTCGACTGGCATATTGCGTGATTCTTGCCAAGTCTTTAATATCTTCTTCTTCGGTATATATCCTGAATGCTTTCTTATCCATCTTGTTCATATCCTTACCTCCACCGACTAATTGATCTTGTTCTTGTGTTGGCGGATGTATATTATGCTGTTCACTTATCTAATGTGAGATTTAACATACTGTCAAACAATTTCCCACATATAGCGCAAGCGATTTTTCTTCGCTTACTATTATTAGCAGCTGAGCTCTCTTCTTCGTGTGACCTCTTCATGATTAATTTCTAACAGAACTGATTTCGCTTTACGCTTGATATATATAGATGATTCGAACGCCACGTTCGAATTATTGCACCATCATGATGAAATCCATAACAAACCGGTTTAAACCGGTTTGGGTATAAACAAATCAGATAAGATGATTTCTCTTTTCTAGAATCTTCTGGAACATTATGGAAACTTCTAAGTTCTAACCAATCAGATGGCAGGATTATTAGAGGCTTTCCTGTTTCGTGGAGGACTTCCCTTTTCCGAGGGACTTTCAATAAATGAAAACGAGGTTGGAGAAACCATCGCGTTAGATCCATAAAAACCATCGCACTATAGCACGATATGATGACATCATTGATGACCCTCTTGATAGTCGAACGCCCTTTCGAGAACTCTTGAAAACGAGGTTGGAGAAACCATCGCGCTAGATCCATAAAAACCGTCGCACTATAGCCCAACCTGATGACGTCACTAATGACGTCATTGCGCTCGGACGCCTATGGTAGTAGGAGCCTCACTTTGCTACATACTGAAGTTAAGTCCAATATTTACGAAACAAAATTGTTAAATTTCTATTCTGGGAAGGTCATTCCAATTTTTGCGTCATAATATTTCTTGTGCCCTCAGACTCCTTAAGTACACTAAAAATATTACCTAAAGATACCCTCTGCAAAGTATATCGTCGTATCGCTGAACCGCATTTCCGCTACTGTTGTTCGGTCTGGGGAGTTTGCGGTGAAATTAGACTGCAGTCTTTGCAAAAACTTCAGAACAGAGCAGCACGGATTGTAAGCAGTAGCAGTTACGATACTTTCGCAAGTGCCTTGCTTATGGTTATCTGTCTGAACTTTTGAAGAGAAAATGGACTACAAAACACGGACATTCTTGTTCCATTTATGAAAACATGTAACGGTCAGAAAGCGATGTCCTATCGCGGTGATGTAGTTTGGAAAAGCCTCGGTCCGGAGATTAAGCAGGCAATCTTTACCAGACAATTTTAAGATATGATTAATGGACAGGGAAATTACTGTAACCATCTAGCAAACTGGGTAACCGAAAATTTTATTGTTGCTATTACGTAACTATACTATTGCGGATAATTTGGCACTTGGGACATTTTTGGGTAATTGCCGGTTGTCTCGTGATCGATGACGTATGTAGTTGCCGATCAGTAAGAAATCACTGTTAAGAATTTTTAAATTTCAGTATACCATATAAAAGAGCTTCGAAAATGGAGCAAAATATAACCAGGCATGCTTGCATTTGAGCTACGGATACAAAGTTATGCACAGTTGAAAATGTGCTCCACCGCAGAAGCTCAAATATTTTGAGCTTTCAAAATTCATTCTGTCATCTGTCTGAAGCAAAACTTCTGTATGTACACTTTGGTGAGGTATCACGGATGTGCAGGAGGTTCGAAACTGTCAGAAAAATTTAGATTCATAGTTACATTTGTCAATCAGACATTCTTCCTACCTACTGAACAAGGCGAAAAACTTGCGAATTTGAGTTCATGTGCTTTTCCGATGATACTTAGGTAATGCAATGCACTCCTGTCCAATTTCAACGTCCTACCATAACTATTCCAATTTAAGTTCCGTTTATGTATTGCCTTTAGACTCTTTATGTACTCTACGTCTATCGTTTTGTACTGTATGATTCTTTACATACTTTTTGTTGCGACCATAATTTATCGCCAGTATTTTCTGGGTCAACATACTGTACATCGTGCGTCTAGAAATTGTAGCTCAACCCTGAATTTTATCCAGCGCGCGGTAAAGCGTGGTATCAGTCGCACAAGTCTCCACTGCAGCTCCATTGCGAGATCTTTTGCAAAGAATAATAGCAGAATGTGAGTGTGAACTGTTAAAAAGCGCACTGGTATCACTAAGTTGCGTTCATGATAATGTTCTTTGGCGGCTTCATTAGAAGCGCCATTGACATCATCAGCTCTTTTCTTTGGCTGCATCTCTCTTCTTGTTGTTCTAATTTCATATTTGCCATTTACATTCCATACCAAATGCAACATCGGCTTCTTGAAATTATATACAGACCGTTTTGCACTTCTCCAACATGGTAACTTATGGTGCTTGAACTATTTAATCTGATGAAGCCAATGGATCGCTGTGGACCCTGATAATAAAGACTGGGTGACTATCAAACAGCATAGTCGGAAAACAGGTTGACGTTCCGTACAATAATTACATACATGAAAGCAATTCGTCCTAATAAAGCTCCTACAGAGAACCACATACCCGAACCTGAGCACCAAGCGTAGCAGGGTGAATTGTGGAGCAGATACCAGCCAGTTTCAACGTTAGTGTTCCTTTCTGGAGAATTATTGTGTATTTTTTCAATCAGATTAGGAATATTAAACAGGTGAACAGCAATCCCAAAGTCTTACTGAACGAACAACTTTTCATCTTCACGGTCCAAAAATGCATGTCCATTTCTATGTTTAGGAAATTTAGTGCTGCTTACAGTATTAATTGACTTGATCTTCAGCTTTTCCGAGGTTTCCCGGTTCCCTTTGTAAGCGTGGTTTCTTTCGATGATGGTATACGGTTTCTAGCGGACTTCGACCATTTTTCACTTGGAACATAAAGCAATCAGGTGAATCAGCCGCTTTCTTTTTGCTTGGCTAGGAGTTGGTTTGTCATCATACTCTGTGGATACATTTGACATTCTTTTTGTATTTCTATAAATGTTTTTTTAACCTTTTTCGAGATCAATTTTTTTTACATTGTTATAAAATTTAAAGATCACTAATTCGTTTTAAGTGTGTCATTTTTGCACGGCGCGCTGAAAAGCAGTTGCTCTGACTGGTGGGGTAACCTTGGGTAAAAGAATAGAAAATGAAAGGAAAAGTGAACAGACCCAACTTAATTTGAGACAGGTTTCTTAAATTAATCGGATACTTGAGTAGACAGATTGTCACAAAGTAGAGCAAAATTTCAGTGATTTGCGACAAAACGAACGGGAGTTTTGTTTGGAAATCAAATGTACATAACTTTGACTCAATACCTTGATTATTGCTTATCCGTATCACTTTCAAAAATGGGATATGTCCTCTTAATGACTGTGGCACATGGCAGTGGGCTATGATCAACGTTGGGCCTTTGATTTCATTCAAAATGACATCAATTTCTGTCACAGCTCCAATTTTACCCTGTTCGCATAATTCTTTTAGAAGCTGTTGCTTTCCATTGCACAACCGAACCACAAAAACATTCTTTGGATGAGTTTTTGTTTCGCTATGGCAAATATGGATACATACATTGTGTCGATTGGAAAAACTCGCAAGGACATCTGGTTTCCCTGTTATTTCCCTAAATTGAACTCTTATTTTCTCCAAAGCCAATTGACATTGACGCAATCACTCTTTCAAAGAGCAATTTTAAATTGTTCTTTCATTACCAAACACGTAAATCGTTCTATTTTCTTTAAGGTCTAATCTTAAGATTTTTCTTATATTCGGAACTAGCTGCCTTCAGTATTTTTTTATTTGTCCTTCAGCCATTTCGACACTAACGAGCGATTGACTCTAAACTTAAAGTCTATTTTATCGTGGCTATCGCCCATTTCAGCATTTCACTATTCCCATAACGCTGGCTTGGAAGATTACTGAAAACTGCTCTCGTCGATTCTGTCCCCGCTTTCCAGTTTTTTTACTTATCTTCTCTGATTTGGGTAGGGCTGCTTTCTCAGCTTGCTCTGATGATTCAAGGCCTGTGTGTTTCTTCCTCAACAACTTTGACTAAATCTTTCATCACAGATGAAACAACAAGCTGACCGCCAATTTCGAAGGGCAGGTCATTCTGTCC
>JAADKT020077445.1:0-10200 GCA_011763395.2 Chrysaora chesapeakei
CACAACTGGTTTATGCGCATGACCGCACTCTCTCTCGTACAACTCCGTAACGACCTAGGCTGATGGCGTAATAGAATCACAATGAAAGTCATCACATGTATCTGAAATACTATTAAAACAGGGGGTGGTCTCTCCTCGATTAGTGTGACTACTGAGAGAGCTCCTCTTTAAAGTAATTCTCCTCCATGCAATTTATCTTCTCTGTTTTGTGTAATGTATATTGTATTAATTTTGCTTACTGATGTATTAATTTTCTGTATCTTTTGTTCCTTTAGTTTAGTTATTTGTCTGTTTAGTTACTTCATAAATTGTATGTAGTGGAATTTAAAATATGAAACTGAAACTGTCTGACATGACAGAAAGTTTTGGTATACTTTCTTTTTTTAGCAGAACAAATTTCTACAATATCCTGCCCCTTGCAGAGGAAATACTCACATACTACAGTTTTAGAAATAGAAACAGTACTGGAGATCAGAATTCTATTGGCAAATTATGTTGAGCATTAAGCATCGCCCAATTATGGACTTATACTGCAAGGCACCATACCTATATAGTGAAATGTTGACAGACATTCTATTGAAAAGGACGATTTTCTGACCCATTGGAGCTTGTTCAGCGTGCTTTTTTTGCGCCCTGAAGATAGGCAGTTCAGTCTACTATCTTTCCATAACCTCTATATAAAGCAGAGGTGCCTAACCCCTGACCATGAAGCTGTCACAGACCCATTAATTATGTGATTGCGTGGTTTTTCAACATTGTATTAATAAAAGCAGGCAATGTCGTACTATTTAGGTAATGAAGGTAATGAAAACAACGTACACGTGCATTTCTCGTTGATAAAAATAGAATTAGGCATTCGGTAATGGCACTCACAATATGATTGAAATTAAATCAAATATATACATAATTTTTCGGACAACATTTTTTAGCTACTTAGTATTTTGTATGATAATCGTCATTGTTTGTAATTAGTTCTATACGATTTAGCATTGTAGCTATTGTCCAATTAATAATAGAAGTATCGAAATTCATCAGGATGTCCAGGACCCTTGCTCTAAATTCTTCCAAAGTCTCCCTCCCTCTCTATGTGTCGCTCTAATGCCTCCCTTGCCAACTGGCTCTTCATGATATAAAAAGCGCTCTCGATTGAGTTCAAATCTGGTGATCGCAGTGGTATTTCCACAAGCTCTGCCCCTATATCACCTAACGCATCTCATCCTAGTTAACTTTTCTGACTTGGATCATTATCCATTACAAATAGGAACTTCTCTTTATTCTTTGACACAGCACAATCAATAAGGGTTGTCGGTAATGTTCTGTGAATGATCATACTCATACTCTTTCACTACAACAACTCCAGTGCTGTGGGCCGCACCCACAAGCAGATGAATCCTGTGCCCCCTGGCTAAATTTTTTTACCATTTCGTAGTGAACTGTAGACCTTCATCCGCTCTTCTCCAAATCTTCTCTCTTGGTTAAAGCATTTTTTTATGGATTTTGCTTATGAATGAATGAATAAAAGTAATGCAGAAAAAAAAGATAAAAAATTAAGAATTTTCATTTGATATCCTTACAGTTCATTGCTTGGAATTGTGTCCAGTAAGTTTGGCCGAATTACTCTTCTGGTGACGGTAGGTTTATAGAATTGTAATTGCCTGTGATCAAATCTGGTTTCATCTGAGTCAATGGGTTCTGACTGAGGTTCCATTTGCTTCTGTACAGCTGTTTGAGGGCAGTGCTCTTCTTGGTTAGGTTGAAAAGATACTTCTTGAGTTCGTTGAGATATTGCTTCTTTTTCGGTTGTAGGGTCTGTGAATGAATCCTCTTCATCAACATCATTAAAGGGCTCATTAGTGTGGCGTAAGAACTTTCGATTTTGCCTTAAGATTCTGCCATATTCGATTTTTACGTTGTATGGTCAGATAATAACCTATTCTAGGATGCATCTTTTAGTCCAACGGCCAGTTTCGTCATTCCGTTTAGGCTTGATCCTGACCACATCACCCTTCGTTAATGTACTGAGTTGTTTCGAACCTCTGTTAAAATACTTTGCCTGCAACTGCTTCCTTTTTTGAAGATTGTCTTGAACTTCAGATACGATTTCTGGCTTCAGGAGTTTCTTGGACATTGGAAACAGGGTTTTAGCTCTTCTGCTGAAGATGCTTTGAAATGGAGAGCTGTCCATTCCCTCTGATGGTGTGTTTCTCCATCCAAGTAGCGCAAGATAAAAATCGGTTCCAGACTCAGCAGCTTTCTTCATAAGAATTTTGGCAGTCTTGACTGCATTCTCTGCCTTGCCGTTACTTTGGGGATATTCTGGAGAGCTAAGTTTGGTAACAAATTCTTATTCCTTACTGAAGTCTTGGAATTCTTTTGAAGCAAATGGCACATTGTCACTCATAAGTTTTTCTAGAAGACCGTGAGTAGAGAAATGTCTCTTTAGCTTCTTCTTGATTTCTCCTGCAGTTTTGTGGAAGAGGCCATCAATGTCGAATTAATTTGAGTAGCAATACACTGAGAATATCAGCGGCAATAATTTTCCATGGATGACTTGGAATTTCCCGTGTTTGAGTGTTTCCTTGGCCTGATTTCCTTGGAATGTGTTACAAATGTCACACTTGGATATAAAATCTGTCAGATCTTTATTCATGCCAGGCCAATAAACTGCTTCTCGTGCTCTCCTAAGGAAGCTCTGTATTCCGGTGTGTGCGACATGGAGTTTCTCTCAGATCTTTTTGCGCAGTTTCTCTGGGATTATTGCTCTATTACCTTTGAATATCACATTATCTTGAGCTGCCAGTTCATTTCTGATGGAAAAATATTGTTTGTCTTCTAACTATCCACTAAGAATAGTGTGTTTCAATAGCTGCAGAGTCCTATCATTAGCAGTCTCTCTTTGGATTTCTTTCAATTGGGGCTCTGAGATTGGGAGATGATTTATCATATGAATGGTTTCAAGCTCTGCTTCAGTTTCTGATTTCAGTCTCTTCTCTGCTCGGGAAAGCGCATCCGCCAGAACCATTTCTCTGCCAGGCTGATACTTGTTTTTTGCATCATAAGATTGCAGCGTCAGTAAAAGCCTTTGAAGCCTCTTAGGAGCCGATGCTTATGGTTTACTGGCAATTGAGACTAGAGTCTTCTGATCTTTCCAAAGAATCACCTCTCTACCATATACAAAAGTATGGTGATGTTCTACTCCAAAGACAAGTGCAAGGAGCTCTTTCTTGATTTGGCTGTAATTTTGTTCCGCAGCAGTTAGTGCTCTACTTGTATAAGACACTGAGCGACCCTTTTGCATTAGAACGAATCCAAGGCCTTTTGATGATGCATCACCTTGTCCTTCTGTAGGTGTCTTCTGATGAAGGAGACTTATGCGCATTTGAATTTGAATTTTTCTTTGTTGAGCTTGATGTTTTTCTCTTGGCAGCACTTTAAGAGAGCAAGCAGATTCTTATCATGGTTTCTAAAAGCAGCTTCGTATGTGTCTCCTTTTCAAGTTATGAGGGCATCATCCGCAACTATGTGTACACCGGATAGTCCTTCAATACACTGGTCAAATTTGCGCTGAAAGTGTTCGGAAGCTGGTTTAATACCAAAAGGCATCCGGAGGTACCTCCAACGACCCCAGGATGTCTGAAATGTTGTGAGCATGCTTGCCTCTTCATCAATTCGATTGGAAGATAATCTTCTTTCAGGTCAATTTTGCTGAATACTTTGATGCCTTCTAATTCTGGCAAGACATCATCTATAAATGGTAAAGGATAGTGACTTCGCTTGAAAGCTTTGCTTAGATGCTGTGGGTCAATACAGACACAGAGTTTTTCATTGGGTTTTTCTGCAATCACCAGATTTGATACCCAATCCATCAGACCAGTGACCTTTTTGATGACCTGTAGCTGCTCTATTCTCTTGAGTTCCTCTTGAGTTTAGCTTTGAGGGTAAGAGGTACCCCAAAAGGTGGCATAACAACAGGGGGCTGTGACTCATCAATGTCTAAGTGTAGCTTGCCAGGCATTTTGCCAAGTCCTTCAAAGACAGACCGTTTTATGTTCTCTATGGTGACTGTAGTAGCAGTGGTGGCTGTCATAACATTGGCAGTGGCATCAACTTGTTGGACTGGACATTGTATACCTCTTGTTACAGAACAACTGGAGCTATCTGAGATATTATCATAATTGACTGTCAAAAGACCCATCTTTTGAGCAGCATTAGCTCCTAAAAATGGTATATAGTCTCCCTGCACAACCACAAACTTGACCATGTACTCACTATTGTTCTTTGGATTGACCAATTCAAGTTGACAAGTACTTGCTATAGGCAATTAAGCTTTACTGTACATGCATAGGGAGTGAGTGGATTTTTCAATATTGGTGCCTGGGGGAAGAAATTGTTGTGGGAGAACATTACAAGTTTCACCTGAGTCAAGCTGGAAGGAAACCTGTTTGTCATGAACAATCATTGTGGCAAAAATTTTGTTCTTAGGAGGAACCTTGGACACTACATTGATCTCTAAGTTGTTGTCAGGAGAAATTTCAACAATAAGAATTTCTTCATCATTAGAAAGGGTTTCTTCTCTTACAGTGTGAATCGTTTTAGCAGAAAAGGTGTCTCTCTTACCTTGATATTTAGATGTGGTACATTTTTCTTTAAAGTGGTTTCTCTTGCCACATCTAGAGCAAACTTGGTGATAGGCTGGACAGTATTCCTTGTTTCTTTTATGACGTTGTCCTCAAAATTTGCAGTTTGATATGAAAGCTCTTCTCTCTTGGTGTTCTTTTGTCTGCAAACATAGTGTACCAAAGGATCATAATTGTCAGTAGGACCTGCCATGGCCCTAGCTTTGGCAGTAGTGGTTTTTGCAGCTCTTCATAAGTCAATGCATTTTGAAAGTTTCAGCTTTGGTTTTTGTAGCAATTTACTTATTACTGCATTATTGTGAATTCCACAGACTATTCTGTCATGGATCGATTCATCACGGAGAGTGCTAAAGGCACAGGTGGCAACTAAGGCTTGTAAAGAGGTAGCGTAGGCTTTGAAGGATTCAGTAGGCTCTTGCTTGCGGTTCTTAAATTTGTATCGTTCATAAATAACATTAGTTTCACCAATACAGTAAGTGATCCATAAATCAAGAATTTTGGCAATATTTTGACGTTAACTGTCATCAGGGCCAATACAAGGGATTAATCTAGCTACTCGAAAAGTATCAGGCTTAGAGTTCATACGCATTCCATAGCTGTTGCCACTGTTTCCAATTCTCTGCGAGGTTACCACATAGATTCAGTCTGGGAGGTAGAGGAACATTCGATGTGAATGATGAACTTGCTCAGGTATGGTCATGAGAAGAGCTAGTAGAAGGGCTAGGCCAATTTTGATCTGCATTCGATATAGTATGTTAAATGGCCTAAAGTAAACAAATTTTTTAGCAGAATCCCAAGTGTGCGAATATTAATCAATATGTGTTTCGCCTGACACCATGTAAAAGCTTTAAAGAGACAACAACAAAGATAGAGACTTCATTTATTACTTGAGGGATACATCTCTGCATCTCAGTCCTCGTGTATTCAACAACATAACAAAAACAGCACATGCACAACATAACGATAGGCTGAAAACGTCACACACCATTCTGTCTTGGTCACAAGCACCTGAAGCTATGTGCGTTCATTAATTGGACTAGAGTTCTACCAGTAATACCACATTCTTTGCAAATGGCTACAACGCTGACATTTGCATTTTGATCTCGCATTTTCTTTCAGTGTTCTTATAAATCGCTCCTTGTCTCTGCTGGTCATTTCAGGTGGTCAGCCAGTTCTTTGTTTGTGTTTCTTTGTCTTTAACGCCTCTTGGCAAATAAGGACGAAACTTGCACTTTTCAGCTAATTTTCTGTATGACAGCAAGCCTTCTGTATGCAGATAATAAACATGCGCTCTCTTTTCACATTGATCTAGCTAGTATCTTTTGCTTTCTCAGTGCCGCCACTTGCCTGATGGCCCTACATTGACAATATTTTCTTGATTTAGACGCACGGACAAGACAGACTTACTGAATTTATTGACAGTCTACATTCATCCCACCATCAAATTCAATAGCGAATTCTCCACCTCACTCACTTCCTGAATGTCACTGTCACAC
Source organism: Chrysaora chesapeakei (assembly GCA_011763395.2). NCBI lineage: Eukaryota > Metazoa > Cnidaria > Scyphozoa > Semaeostomeae > Pelagiidae > Chrysaora > Chrysaora chesapeakei. Next base: position 6,134 of record JAADKT020077445.1, read on the forward strand.
TCAACACAGACCATAGCATCTTCACAAACCTTTACATCAAACTGACTGAGAATATCTTCTACATTCCTCTCCGCATCCTTAACACACCAAAACTCCATACCATACAGTCTTGCTTCATGCCTATGACACATCAGTTGTTACAACACAACCTTTATCAACTGAACTTCTCATGTATATAACAAACAGAGGCTACAGAGCTAAACAAGTGTAAAACAAAATAAGGAAAGCTTCTCGTACCACAAGATACAATGCCTGCCAAAAGTCCTTGGAACACTCCCATAATTTCACCAGAATATGACTCCTCTTTCTTCTTGATGGGAGGTACAGGAAATCAGCCCTCCCCCCCAAAACAATGTTGTTCTATTGGTGTACAGTGTGAGGTTTCTTAAGAGTCATTGTGTGTTGTCGTGTGGTATTCCAAACTGCAGGAAATCAACATTTTTTGAGGGGGGGGGGGGGTTTCTAATGCTGCCAGTGGAGTGAAAATAGTCCAAGTGTTCCAAGACTTTTTGCAGGCATTGTCTCAAATTTATATCTGAAACGGTAAGATAGAAAGCTGGGAGTAGCTCCCAACCTAGGGTAATCGATGGTGCTGATTTCGTTGGTAGCAACAAAAATTGGTTTTTGTTTACCCCAGAGGCGCTTTGAAGGGGGCAGCCCCTTTATATGGGAATTTGTACTGTTGTTGCTATTATAATCATAATAAATACCGTTTCACATTTCTATTTTTGTAACACTAATCCTATAACGTAATAGAGTAAGAGTCGTCTGGCAACCCAGGTCAACAATAATTCAATGCTTTGCGCATTGTCTTTATTGATTTGAAAATGTTAGTATTATGCTCAGCCTGTGGTTGTAAAATTCAAATTGCTTTTGATATAAGGCGGCTTTCAATGGATTGAACAGTGTATAATCCGATATTACATTGTGTGAGTAACTAGCGAATGACATAAAGTTATACTGTACCAAGAAATGAATATAAAGGTGGAGAAAATTGAATGGTGCGTTGTGTAAGGAGAAGAAGTGTTAATAACTTTCCGGATATTCCACGACATATAAGTTTGTACAGTAGACCTTCATGCCAAACTCTGTCAAATGCTTTTGATAGATCTAAGAATACAGCACGAGTTTCCAGGCTAGGGACTCTCTTGAAAGAGCAATCGATCTTACGAGTAATTGACAGTAATTTCTTAATTGTTGAGTCACCTGGCTGGAAACCTGACTGATGGAGAGTTAGGAGACAATTTTGTTGATATAATCTTTTCATACAGCTTTCCAAAAATTGGGAGTAGTGAGATGGGCCGATAGTTGGTTTTACACCGACTACTATCTTTCTATGTACAGGAATGACATTCGCCTTTTTCCATAGAGATACAGGATACATTCCCCTCTAAACATTCTTCAAAAATAAGACACAAGGGTTCAACTATTGAGAAATTGCAAACTTTTATCATAGCAATGGAGATTTCATTGCAGCCATGGGCTTTTTTGCTATCTAGACATAGAATGAGTCTAAGAACTGTTTCCCTATTGATGTCAAATACCGCTAAATAGGGTCCACTCCTTGGTGTAAAGGAAGGAAGGGTGCTGCTCGTTGGTGCCTCCGAACACATTTTTACAAATAATTCATTGAAAATATTAGCCTTAGTTTCCAAATTTGTCACAAACAGGCCATTTTCTAACAATGGTGGAATGTTAATATTTTTCTTTTTATCAATCATCCTATTCATGGTTGACAAGAATGTTTTTATACCATTTGAAGGATCTGATAGTTTTCGACCAATGTTACGATAGTATTTCCTTTGCACTGACGACCAACCTAGATGTTTCATTTCTAACAGTTTTAAAAAGTTGCCAATCCTCTGGTCTCCTACCACTATTCATAAATTTCCTGAAGACCCTCCGCTTTCGTTTTATGGCAGTCTTCACCTGTCTTGTTATTCAGGGTGGATCCTTGTCATTAAAATTAAGTAAGTTTATTTGAAAAAGCTTCCACCATTTGGTCTGTATCAAGACCCTGAAACGTTAATGGCCAATCAGTTTGTTGGAGCGAGTCTCTTATCGACTGGATGTCAGATTTTGGGTAATCCCAAACTATTCTCTTATAATGAGGAGGGCAAGGGAGCGAGATGTTAATTTGCCAAATATGATTTGATGTTGGCAATGTTCATCAAGAGATTGGTATTATAGTACCATATTCCATCAGAATGTTTGGTTGATCAGTTATGATTAGATCAATGCAAGTCATGCCTTCCCCTCTTATGTTAGTTGGCTCATCAATAAGTTGATATAAATTATTATTCTCAATGAGTTCCTCTAATGCTGTTCCCTCAGAAAGTTCTTCATCTAGGAGCCACCACTGCACAGATCTACAATTAAAATCCCTGGTTATTATGAAGGAGTGGGGGCGCTCTTCCCTAAATTTATCTATCACAGTTTGTATCCCAGAAATGAACATTTCAAACTGCTCGACACTGTGACTTGGGCTACGGTAGACAACAGAAAACAAGGTGTTTTTGTGAGCAACAGTTACTTCGGCACAAACCATTTCATTGAGGATTCAAGACCCCTCTTCGCCTAATTGACAGCCCGTCCTGATAAAAATAGATACAAACCCCGCCACTACTTAAATTATAAGCATGATCGCTACGAAAAATTTCTCTACTAAACCTTTCAATCAAAATATCATTGTTGTGCACATTGTCGTTCAGCATTGTCTCCGAGATGGCAAAGATGTCGTAGTGATGAATTGAATTGTAAGCCTCGATCAGAGAAATTTTTATCTTCTCTCTAGCACGGATACTATTTAAATGCCCAACATAGCCTCGTATCTAGAAAATACATTCTGTGTATTTTATGACTTTTGCATAAAAAGTACATCGGATGTAATTTGTACGGTACATGTATCTTGGCATATAGTGATCGGTCAAGGGTTAAGTGGGTTATGACGACGTTCATAGATCTCTGTATGTGGGCCTCAAAGGGGCCGGGCTTGGCTTTAGAACTCAGACAACACACGTGGTGACTAGCAGTTGAGTGAGGATTGTCGTTTGCTTAGAATGGATGCTGGAATGGAGTTTAGTTTTTCACTGTCAGAAGACGAGGAGTCTACTCAAGGTAGGCCTAACGAGGTGAATAGCGTTAACTATATTCTAAGAACTGAGATTGGGAATTTTGGACAAGATTAGATAGATCGACAACACAACAGCTTCTCGGCACCTAGTAGCGCTTAGGCCAGGTTTTTTGGTGTGGTCTGAACCAATGATCTCAACACGCCAAGAGAGGCGTGTTCACTAATATAACCACTTGCACTTTGCACAAGATAGCAGGATCAGAGTTACATTACTGTAAAAGCTGAAAATCTTATCGAAGTTCTGCGAATCACTACACTGAAATAGTAGTGTTGTGATTGATTGATGACACCATTGTATTTTCTTTTATAAAACTTTCAAAGTTTTAAATATTACTCTGATTAAATGCTGTGTTTTTATCTCTAGGTTTAGATAAAGGTCCAACTAAACGTGTGTTATCAAAGGTAGGACAAATGGGTAACAGGTCAACTTGCACCACTACCAACTTGCCCCACCTTAACAATTCAATTCAATTTTCATCAACCATGTAAGATCATAATAGCATTAAATTTTAGTCAACTCACCCCACCATTAATTAAATAAATGATAGAAAACGATGTTATTGAATGAATCTACTGTATAAGTGTGATAGATACCTAGAGGGTTGGTGGGCAGTTGACATTTGAGATCAGGCAAGGTGGGGCAAGTTGATTTTGAAAGTGGGGCAACTTGACCTAAAAAGCTTGACCTAGATAAAAAGCTTCAATACAAATTGACTTTTTTGAAGTTTAAGAGAGAAAAACAGAGACAACTTTGAAATAAAATGAGAGAAAGTATTTTATTCTATACAACATATTTGACCACACTTGGTGGTCAAGCAAGTAAACAAGCAAGGCCTATTTGATAACAGGCTTACACACTTTTTTTTTATAAAGAACCTAGCTCAAGGCCTAGTTCTTAAAGTTCCTTATTTTTGGACTTCTTTTGAGACGATTG
>JAADKT020077556.1:0-10198 GCA_011763395.2 Chrysaora chesapeakei
TTTAATCGAGGCTGGCTGTTCTTAAATTTTTGCCGTTTTTGAGCCTAAAATGTTCTTAATCTGTTCTTAATTCCTTGGTTACTAAGAAAACTATATTTTTCAATGAATGTCTAGGGTGGTAGTGGGGTTGTGTGAAAATGCAGCATTCTTGTCTATTTCTTTGTTTGCTTGCTTTTTACGTTCAGTCTAACTGTCTTAGTTACATATTTAGCTGAAATTCTTATGGCTTTTGAAAAGGCCAGCCTCAGCTTGTTCTTAATTTGTTCTTAAAATATGGGCGAATTCCCGGCTCGTGTTCTTATAAAATTGTTCTTATAAAAAAAAGAGTGTATAAGCATTCAAACTTCCTATTCTATAAAGGCTTTGACCACAAAAAATGAAGTAGGTGAAACTTTTAGACCCACTGGGCCTAAGCCTTTGTAAAATCGTGAACTTTGAAAACTCGTAAAAACGATTATACCAGCGCTGAGAAAGTAAAACTTATCACCTAGACAAAATCTTGGATGCTTTATACGATTTTTGCATAAAAAACTTGATATCTTTTGATTTGGATAAATTAACATTCTACCAAATCGTCCTATAGTTCTTTTCGAATTGCAGCCCATTGAAAGACCATAAAGTCTAATCATTTTTAGTGAGGTGAGTTGAAGGTGAAATGGTGTTTTTAGCGCCAGTCGCTAGGATCTCAGTAGTAGGTCAACTAATCGAGGCCTCGACCCTGGCCGTGACGCTACCGTGGCTGGGCTTGAACCCTGACCATACTGAGCTTCGGACACCACGAGTCAGCTGGATTACACCACGACGCCACAGCACCTTCGAGGAACTTGGTAAAAGACAGTAAAAACGAACAAACCTATAACAGTAATTAGGCGCAGACCAAACGGTAAGAACAGTCTCATTGAAATGCCATTTATATCCTTCCATAACAAGCTGATGCGCTCGGCAAATCAGGTCGATGTTGTTACTTGCGTTGAACTAAACGAAAAAGAAAAGGTCAGTCAAGCGTAATTGCCGCTGAATAATTTCCTTAGATACGAGAGTTCAAAGAACTCAAAGTGTTTGTGCTCAGCTGCAGTAACTAAGGACATTATTTCCAGAATAGAGGTTTCCGCAAGAGATGGCCGCCGTTTCTGTCAATCCCTTGTTTTTCTTAAGGTTTTTCGAAGGGAATTCTGGGAATAATTCCCTTAGCTACGAATTCAACGTCTGCAGCTATGTAAAATACGTAACTAAGGAAATTATTCCCAGAATTCCTTCCGAAAATCCTTAATTAAAACAGTAGGCAAAAACGGCGGCCATCTTTTGCGGAAGCGTCTATTCCCTTCACTCATTTAATAGGACATGACCGGCCAGCTTGTTTTTCATATCGTAGAGCTGTGGTAGACTTATTACAAGAGCGGTACTATTCGCAAACAACAACCAACCATTACCCGAACAACCACAACAGCAGGTTGCTGTTTGCTTCATAGTATTTCTTCCACTCTGAGGAAACAGCAGAATGTTGTTGTTATTGTTGTTAGAAGCTGGTTCCGAAAGAGTGGGAGGAAGGTGATAAGTCTAGAGCTGTGGTCTGGACCGTATTGTTTGTTCTAAAGTTTGAAGCATGCAATGATTTTTCCAGCTACTAGATTATTTAAATTGTAAATTAAAGATTATTTCCGTATTAATTTGTGACATATTTTTTGTCAAGGATCCCTGAAAAGCAGTCATTCTGACTGATAGTAGATCAACGAAAAAAGTAGAAGGTGAAATGGTGTTTTAGCACCAGTCGCTAGGATCTCAGTAGTAAGTTAACTAATCGAGACCTCGACCCTGGCCGTGACGCTACCGTGGCTGGGCTCGAACCCTGACCACAATCAGCTTCTGACACCACGAGTCAGCTGGATTGCACCACGACGCCACAGCACCTTCGAAGGAGGGAAATTAGAAAAGCGAAAATAAGAAGGACTATGGCTATCACAAACGAAGGATAGTTTACGATAAATACTTAATGTAACGCACCTGAGCAACTACGTCGCTGCCGAATAAGTATCCAGCACCTCTGGGACTCACTCCCCAGCCTTGAGTATCTGTTGGGAACGAAATATAATTAATCAACATTTAATTGATGAACACAAAGATGACCCCTGTTATACAACCAGCTGACCCGTGGTGTCAAGAGCTCAGTGTGGTCAGGATTCGAGCCCAGCCACGGTAGCGTCACAGCCAGAGTCGAGGTCTCGATTAGTTAACCTACTCTTGAGATCCTAGCGACTGGCGCTAAAACACCATTTCACCTTGACCTTCACCTTAAAATTGCTGCAGTGTCTGATACATAGAGAGGCAGCTTAGCTACAAAATCAGGAAAAAAGTAACGGCCACGCGGTCATGGACCGGAGGAAAGTCAGAAGAATCTCATGCCACACATAAGTAAAACCGATTTTTTCATTGTTGTTAGCTAAATGAGGAAGGTTTGCCACTAGGGGTATTATTGCTTGGAGAAAGGCTAAACACTTATCAGGACTTTGCATAGCTAACTATTCAACGATTGGCAATCTATTTACAAACAGTGGTACGGAGGTGCACCAGCTTTAATTGTTTTTTTTTTCAGGTATTTGCTGAATAATTTTCAGGTGTAGAATGTGTTGTTCAGGATTTTTGTTTGTAGTTTTGCCGCCTTGCCAGATAAACGTGTAAAACTTCTGCGAAAAGGATATCTGAAGAGACTATTACCTCCCTAGAATAAAGCACCTCTAGCAAATAAAAATTCGTCAACTAGAAAAACATTCTGTTAGATCTGTGCTTTTTGGTCGCGTTTATACTTGTCCAGAATAGACTTTTTCAAAGAGGTCGGGTCGGGCGCCATATTTTTCTGCAAAATGGTAGACATTCCAGTAAGGGAATCCTCTCCGCGTGCAACAACTGGAATAACGGTCGTTTCAGGAGATGTTGTGCATCAAATTTTACTTCAAATTCACGTTTAATTCGAATAAAGGTGAAAGAAGGCTTCAAATCCCACCATATCTGCTCAAGGGGACATTTTGATGAAGTATCTACCTGTTTGTGAGGTGCTTGTATCTTGTTTCCTGAATTTCTCCACATATTGTTAATATTTATTGTTGCAGATTCTTTTTCTCTCTTTTTCTTCCATTATTCGCGAGATTGGAGCAAAATTTGCTGAACCGACTCTCCTAAAACGACTGTTATTCCAGGCGTCGCACACAGAGAGGATTCCCTTACGGGAAAGGTCCACCATTTTCCAGAAAAATGTCGCGCCCGACCCAGGCCTCTTTGAAAAGGCCTTTTTTCATCAACCGGCTTACATTGAGATTAATAGCTTCTACTGACCTTCAGGATCGGACCATAGAAGATCGCACATGGGTCCGTCATGAGGAACCTCTTGCTTACGATCTATTGTTCGTATCTACAAATAAAGAAGAATTGCTGTTTAGTGGCGATTATCTAAACTATGAATGTGCATGATTACGTCACTTGTTTTGGGAAAAGAATCGAGCAATGCACCATGTAGAGTCGCTAACCAAGGGTTCTGATTCCATAATTTCATTGGAGTAGACCCAGACACCTAAACGTTATAGGACTTCAATCTGTACTGCGTAATGAGGGGGAGAAAACGAAAATTTAGTTGAGCTACAGCCCAAAGAAATCGTCGAGTAACTCACCAAGTTACACAACCCAAGGCTCTCCTTCCATCTGGTTTTGTGTTTTAGCCATGTCAAACTTTCTTCAATGCCAAACATATTTATGTCCATTCACTTGGATGGAATTTTGTGGTAGATACACAGAGAAATACAGGAAGCACATTAAAGTAAAAGTTAAAGTAGCTGTTTGTGAGTCTACTACTAGCCTAGGGCTACTCAGTCGACTTTACACTTTACCCCTGGTCTGGATGCATATAGCATATAGCAGGGTGCAGCCAGACACGGTGCTCATAACTACCGACCAGGTACCCATTTATACACCGGGATAGAGAAAGACGAATTTGTGTTTGCAACTTGCCCAAGGTTGTTATCTCTGCAAGAAAAGTTGAAAAATCCTGGCTCGAACCCACAACATTTTCTTTGTGAGTCCAGCACGCTAACCACTGCGCCACAGAGACCACTTAGAATTTATAATAAATAAATATAAAAAAAGAATATAAAATAAACGTAATATAAAGTTTGGGGATCAGATCTACTGAATTCTGTAAAGACGAAAAACAAACCTGGTCGAGCGTTGTGATCGAAGGAGACAGACCTCCGTGGACACAGAATATCTACAAATAATTAAAGGTACCCATTAGCCATGTTTGAAGAATGAGATCAGCCCAGATCAGCCTATTAGCTTGCAGCTTACAATGAAACGAATAGTGTAGAAGAATCCCCACTTTTTCCCCACTTGTTGCATGTGACTTTAGCTGTTACCTCCGATTCCACGTTGTTTCAGCATGTTCCATTGGTTCCCTTCAGTTCCTTCGATTCCCTCTCATTCCACGGGTTCCCAGCCCTATTGCTTGTTCCAGATTTAAATAACTTTGAATGTCCAAGAGATAAAGAGCAACAACAGCAACAATCGGAACAAACAAATCAAAAGTAAGGCCGTGGCAAAACGATCACATTGTTGGTTAAACATTTGAGAACAACCTCGTCCCCAGGCTCCTTATCGAATTTCCTCGAATCTCAACCGTCAAATCGATCTTGATCCTGGTACCGGCCACAAAATCTGCCAAAATACTGGCAAACTGGCAATTTTGGCCTAGGCATAAAACAAGATGAAGATTCTCAAAGCAGATGTTTTTAGAAAGGAAATGCAAAGAATTTCATTGATAACTGTAAGGCAAGATACAATATCTCATCATTTGTGGTTTTTATACGTGTTTTCACTTAGTTTTCGGCCTATTTTGGTGTGAAATTTTGAAGAAGCTGCGATGTCAATTAAAATTTCTATTGTTTGAACAGCTAATCAAATTGCGAATAGACTAGTCCGATACCAGGGTCGAGTATGGACAGCGGAGTTTCACGTAGAGGCCTATTCACCCAGGGGACGAGGTTGATTTGAGATATGCTTTACAAGCAGTTTGACTGTTTAGCCACATCAAAAAACGGTGCTTGACTAGCAAAACCCGCTCAGCATTATTTTAAAAACTTAAAAAACACTTATGGCTGCAGCAAGCAAAAGATGTTTGACCAGCAAAACAATAATAATAATAATAATAATCGACTTTATTTAAGTGTCAAGGTATTTAGCATTTCTACTAATAGGGGACACTGTCAGTTATTACCCCAGAAATCTGGGTACTCATTTACCGACCTCGGAAGGATGGACAGCTGAGTTGACTGCAGGCTTGTGGAAAGTGGTCCCGACGAGATTCGAACCCACGATCGTGAGACGAGCGCCTTGACCACTCGACCACACCATCAATAATCAAACATTGTGTTTGAAAAGCAAATTTCAATTGTTTGATAAACAACGTCTGATCGTTAGGCCAGGGCCTAAGAGTGAAATAGATAAAACAGATTTTGCAGCTTACCCTATCATCAATGATTGCTGACAAACTGAGAAAGTCGAATACTTCTGTGCAGTACCTCCATACTGTTACTGAGCCGTATTTACGAACACATTCATCATAGAAACCATAAACCTAAAAAACAAAGTCTAAATTATATAAAGGCGAATGACAGTCACTAGATTAGACACAAAGGGGAGGGGACAAAACAGTAAGATTATCTGTCTTTTGCACAGACGAGCCTTGAGAGGCATCATTGCCATACAACTGTTCTGACGGGAATCAGTTGTCAACTAATCCCAGATGTAGAACATGACCTACTTTCCCGCCTTCTTTCTGGAACCGTGCCCCGACTTGTTGCCATCAGAAAAGGAACTAGTTGCCAACGGTCGAACGGTCTAACATTGTTTGTGAAACAATAAACTGAAATATAGCGTGACATAGTCGTTAAAATTTGTCTTTTCTCTTGGTACTGAATCCTTTTAAAACTTTTGTTCTATTGTTTGTGAAACATTTGAAATTTGTTTGTCAAGCAAAATGTTTTATCGTCTGGTCATGCCACAAAACAATGCTCGTCAAACATCTTTGTACGCTTCCAAAGCTTCTTAGAACGAATTCTACTTATTCATACATGTCAAGCAGTGCATTGTGACATCGACAAACGTTCAAACATTGCTTGATGAGCAGCTGACAAAGACTGGCTTAACAATTTTCATGTATACAGAACCTACTGGATACATAATGTATTACATTTTGATCGATCAGCTTTCGTTATATCCGATCCAAGTACATTATACATATACTCTTTCTCTTTACCTGTGTGATCTGTCTGCTTTCATGATTTCCACGAATTAAAGTAATTCTATCTGGATATCTAACCTACAAAAAATGAGTATGGATCATCTTTAACAAGAGAATCATTTTGAGTAATACAGCACATCCTCCATTATCCGAACATGTTGAACTCAATGTTATACAGGGTCGTTTGGATAAGCAAAAAATTTCACTGGCTAACCTTACTCTCAAGTTTATTGTTACCACCCATAGGTACTTAAAATAGCTCAAATGGATTGCAGACAACATTGGAAGAAATTTTTCAATGCGAAGTAGCTACATTACATACAACCGAAAAATATTATTGTTTCTGAAAGAGTTAAAAACCAGTAAAAACGAAAGATAAATTGATTTGATATATTTATTTGTCATGAATGGCGAGCACATAGGATAGACTTTTCCACAAGTGGCATACCACAATAGATAGGATTTGAACCTGGACTGCATGACCAGTGAGCCAACGATGTTTCCACTGAGCTATAGGGCTCAATGAGATCACCGAATAACTCTCCAAGTCATACAGCCCAAGGCTCTCCTCCAGTTGAAACACAAAAGTCACCCAGTTATTAGATAGATTCAGATCATAATGCAAAATAAAATTCTTTTACCTTTAACGCTAACAGCAATAAAAATGTCTCCACACTGTAAAAACCTCGATCAACAAAATCACCAAGAAAGAGATAATTTGTGTCAGGAACATCGCCTCCAACCTGTAGAAAATTTCAAATATCAGGTGTCAATTATAGAAAACCCACCAGTGAAGGTATACAGCAGGGTACCGTCACCTAGCCTGCGTGCAGGCTAACCGTCACCCTGCCATCCAAAGATTAGGGGGGGGGGCAGCAGTAACCGCTTATGGCCATTTGTGCTAGGGTTCAAATCCAACTAGGGAGCACAGATTACAAGGTGTAAAACTTTGCTCTCTGCGAATTGCGTGATCAAGTTAAATTGTGGGCCATCTCAAGATTAATTGGGGCATTCAAAGAACCGGGTGCAAAAACCCCCCTGGCAGTGACCATCCTCAGTGCCAGTGGAGGAAAACTAATTCTGTGATTTGTGATTTGGCCCTGTGATTTGGACCTGACCCACCCTGGACTCATGACAAGCAAGGCTTTTGGATCTGCCTTGATTTGAACTGCAGACCTTATGTAAAACAGTACTGTCAGTGTCACAATACCTATAGCGAATTTCTTAGGCAGAAGCAAAAACAACAATTGCACGACATACAAAGATGATAGAATACCCTGTTTTTCGTAAATATTTTAACCAAAATATTGAAGTTTTTACTGTTTTTGTAGAACCAGGAGCAGCTGGTTTCTAGCAAGCATGAAAATAAGCTCACAGAAGATTAAAAAAACAATCTTTCTAGACTAAAGACAAGAATAAAAATTATAAACACTGATTCAAAACATTCCTCTCTTTAATTATTCAGCAATTCTGGTTGATAACGTGGCATTTTAATACCCACAGTACTTGCCTTTCTAAATACAAGCAACTTCAGCATGCAAGTTGTATTAGTTTTAATAATAACCCTCTAATTTCTTACTTTTCTTTAACAAACATGGCCATGCATATTATGGATCTTTGGTCAGAATGAAAATTGGGCACTTGATATTGTAACTTAGATAAATAAATCAGGCCGACCAGAAGAGGGAAGCTAGGGGGTGGAGGCCCCTTAATAATTCTGAAAATATCAGTATGAAGTCATTACATCACCAAAAACTTTTTAACTGATTTATTAGCCCTCCTCAATCTGATATACTTTCCAATGGGCTTGCAAACCAAGTGTTAAACTGAGACCTCAATGAGATGGGCCCAGCTACAACAAAAGCTTGTAACAAAGTCTACTAACCTTAAAGAGTTCTTTCAAGTCATAGAACTGTCCATGAATATCACCACAAACCTAGAACACAGACAGGAAGGTATTCAGTGTTCAACTCTAAATTGTTTTGCATTCTCCACACATCTGCAGGGGTGCATATTATGGGTAAGAGGGGCCAAACACCTTCCAAAAACTTGTGATATTTTGGGCTTGAGGTTAAGGAAAAAGAAAAAAGCCTTCTTCAATGTGACTTTTAGCCAATTTGAGGGAATACTATCAGGGTTCTCAAATTGTTTGGCCTTGAAACATTTGCACACCTAGATATTCTTTCCAATGTGTATCCTTGGATATCAAAATGCAACTTCCCAAATGGGGGCAACTCAACTCTCTCAGATACAATAACAGCATACAGTATGACCCAGTTTGCAAAGGGCAAGTGCCCCCAACCAAAATTTTTGATTTTAATTTGATGTGGTGTGATTTCACAGCATTACTTCAGCATTTTTATGCTGAAAATTCTTTTTTATATCATGTTTGGGCACTTGCACCATAATTTCCTTGAAATGTGCACACTCTGCAGACCTGCAAATTATTGCAAATATAAAATATTGGAATAAAAAGCTCACTGTAACAGGTGAATCAACTCTCTGGACATTGCTCTCTTCAATTAAGATTTCTCTGTAAAAGAAAACAAGTATAATTTCTTTTGCAATTTTATAAGGACTCAGACAAGCTTAAAACTCTGGGGTGAAACTCTGGGGTGAAAGCTTTCACCCTAAGTCACTCCTAAGTTCTATTCACCCACATTCCTTGTAAATTACATTAAATGCACATGGGGCAATGCTTGTATTAAGCTTTGCATAGCTCCAGCTGTACAGGAAATGATACCTCAATTTCTGGAGAGAGCAGAAAATACCCCCTCTGTGGGCTGGGCTTGGCTATTATAGTATGTTCTTATTAACTAAGGTAACAGGTCAACTCGCCCCACTACCAATTTGCCCCACCTTAACCTTGTCAAGTTGCCCCACTTTCTAATCATGTTGCCCCATGTGTTTGTACAACTTGCCCCATCTGTCAAGTCAACATGTCCCACCATTAAATAAATGATACAAAACAACAAAATTGTGTGAATCTATCAGTGTGATAAAAGGGGGTTCCATCAGTGTGATTCAGTGGGGGCAAGTTGACTTTTGAGATGGGGTGAGTTGACCTAGAAGTGGGACGAGTTAGCAATGGAGCAAGTTGGCAGTGGGGCAAGTTGACTAGAAACCTTAACTAACAACACATGGTAATATAGCAAAGTTAGTGTACCTAGCTTTTGCACATAGTGCTTTCACTTCGCTTTCTTTTATAATTTCACACCTTCGTAACTGGTCAATTTGCCTGGAAAGCAGATTGAGATTGATATTTCATTTGCATACCTAATAATTTACAGATTTACAATTTCTTCTTTGGTTGTGCAATACACAAATTAAGAAGGGAATAAAACATCTTTCAGCTTTAAACTAGGCTAAGTTTTACCCACCTGTCTAAGTCACTAGAATCAGACATTGTCGACTTCAGTTCAAAACGCGCCTCACGCACCACTGAGAGACAAACGGATTTTGAATGAGTGACGAAATTGAAAGCAAAACGGGCCTAGCCAACTTTTCGAGCAAGTTTCGAGTAAACTAGTGCAAAAATCTGGGAAGAATGCAGCTCCAATAATATTTTAGATCAATAATAGGACTTCTGTCGAAGAATTCCGAAGAGTACTATGCTCCTTATAACGTCTGCAAAGATAGGAAGGATTTTCATTCGCTGCAAACAAGCAAGCAAAACCTTCGCACGCAAGTCGTTGCAGAAAAAAGCAAGCCTTTTTATCTGCACACAACGCATGGCAGTGAATCCAACCAGCATCATTCGCTGAACAAGCATGTTCGCGGGCTACATTGAGGTTGGGTGTTGGTGTGTTCTGTTTCGAGTTATAATGTAATGTAATATTAATAATGACTTTACTACACTTTATATAAGGAGTGTCGTCATACCAAGTTAAAACAAATATAACATACAATAATTAA
>JAADKT020077667.1:0-10198 GCA_011763395.2 Chrysaora chesapeakei
AACCAAAAAATCGGCAATAATGAATTAATGGAAACGCCAAAATTAACTTCAATGCACTTCAATGTCTAGCATTTCATATGCCAAAATGATTGATTATCTTAGGAAATTGGAAATTATGCTCCCCAGATGCTTGGAAATCGCATTTAAGGGCATCCAGAATTTAAAATTTTCATGGGGAGTACCCCCAGACCCCCCCGGGCTACGCAGCTGCAGCGTTGGCTGAATGGCCTTTGGCCAGCTTGCCCTTGAAAAGAAAAGCACAACAAATCTGGAAATGGTTGTCAATAGATTTAAAGCTATGCATCGTCGTGAACTAATAAAGAACAACACGATCTAAAAAAAGGAATCAGGTCAAGCATACATAAAAATATGTTTTTACGTTATAAGCCCCCTCGTCGGGGAGACTAGCCCCCTTTCGGACAAAGCCTAGCGCCACCCCTGTCTCTGTATAGCTATGAAACTTAAAATTAAGGAACTATAAGGAACTTCTGGAACTACAATCGTCTTAAAAGAAGTCCAAAAATAAGGAACTTTAAGAACTAGGCCTTGAGCTAGGTTTTTTATAGATTTATAAAAAAAAAGCGTGTAGGTACATATGAGTTGATCGTGGCATCGGCTAAATAGTAACTCGTCTGATCAGTCTTCGTTCCACCTAATTGCAGAAATTGACATTTTTCTTTGTTTAATTGGAGTTACCAAGCTAATGACCACTCTTCAACATTGGAAATATCACATTGAATTTTATCATGATTTGATAGATACATGAGGCGAATAAATTTTGAGATCGTCAGCGAACATTTCAACATTGCAATTATCAATATGTTCTGGTAGGTCGTTCACACATAACAGAAATAACAATAAGAGGTTGATTAAACGCACTAGGAAGCCATAGTTGAAAATAGGGGAAAATAGATGAATTTTGATTCATTTAGCCCCACCCCACCTTGTCAGCTGCCATGGAAAATATGTAATCAATGAATCAATAAATGAATCTCCTGCCTTTGTTTTGGCGTCAAGCTATTCAATTCAATAGCCAAATTACAAACGACTTGTATATCGAGTCTGTCTTGCCAGGGCAACCTAAATTTGGCGGGAAAGGAAAGTGTGAGTATCAGGCTGCAATCCAATGCTTCCACGAAAGAGGTGAGGAGGTGGCCTAAGTCGAATATGCAAAACTCTATAGTCTACTAAAAGCCTACTATAATTACAATAATAAGTGACTTTTGGAGGAGCACTATTTATTGCTTTTTAAATCTACCCAAGAAATGGAGGATCAGATAGAAAGATGCGGCTTGTCCTATAAGAACCACTCTGAAAGATTCATTCTACAGGGAAGAAAATTCGACCTTCAATATTCTCAACTTTATGCTGTTAGAATTATGGCTTTACGTAAAAAACTCGCAGTTGCTGTAAGGAAGAAATGGGGTGAGTATATTCATATGCAAAATCTATTTTTGATATTCTTTTGGACAGCTATCATATAGCAATGCTATAATTATTAGTCAGGCCTAAGATTGGTGTATCATAATATATTGTAGATAAATAGCTCTAGTCTAGAGGCAGTGTTGGCAGGCACAGGGGTATTCAAGGTGTTCACTGAATACCACTGCATGCCTAGTTTTTTCAGATCAAAGTAACAGAATTGCAAGAAATATTTTACTTCATTCACACTTTTGTAGCCAGAGTACAAAGTGCAATGCAAGTTTCTATGTGTAAATATTACAATTTAATTTCTTACAGGAGCAGCAGTTCACATAAAAAAGCTTTCAGAGCTGAGACAGAATGAAAAGTGCTGTGTTATTGGAACGCTTTTTAAGAAAATGGAGCTTAAGCCAAGCATTCTCAAAGAAATCAGCGAACAGGTAGATAGATTGGATTCTAAGATGGAAGCTCAGTCATTCAAGCAGTTTCACTGTTGGCTTGAGGATTTTTTACTTTGAACTGGGATGTGCTGCCCATGCCCGATTTCCATGAAGGTGAAGGCGCTGTGGCGTCGTGGTGTAATCCAGCTGACCTGTGGTGTCAATAGCTCAGTGTGGTCAGGGTTTGAGCCCGGCCAGAGTAGCATCACAGCCAGGATCGAGGTCTCAATTAGTTAACCTACTACTGAGATCTTAGCAACTGGCCCTAAAACACCATTTCTCCTTCAACTTCACCTTCCATGTTTGAGCCAACTTGCCCAAGTGTACATTCATTTATGCATTGGCTTAATGTTCATTGAAGATATACTGTATCTGGTTTTGTTATTTACTCTGATGCTTGGAGATCTGCAGGATTTGGTTTGGAATTTTGGATAAGGGATTAGTGGAAAACTGTAAAAGGAGAAAACACAAAACATAACCCCTGCCTGTTTGATTTATTTCCATGCATGATTTCGGGGTTCACAACACCATATTCTAAGTGGGGCAAAAATTGCTCTAGATTCAATGGCAGCCTATGTGAGAAAAGTATTAAAATTCGTATCCTGAGAAAATTCGGCTCTCAATTTGTCTCCAATTTATCAAATTTTGATATAAAATACTCTTTTGAATCATTTCAAAGAGTCTTTACGCCTATATTGATTGAAATTTAGCCTTTGTAATGCTTTGAAATCTTTGTAATGCTTGAAAAGTGTATTTTGTATCGTAATCTGATAAATTCGAGACAAATTGAGAGCTTATTTTCTCAGAATATGAATTTAAATCCTTCCTCATATAGGCAGCCATTGAATTTAGAGCGGTTTTCGCCCCACTTAGAATACGGCATCATGAACCCCAAAATTGTGTATTTATTATGGTAAAGAATGTGTGAAATTGATAATTCAGGGATGCCACATAACAACAGATAAATCCTACCAAAAATTGTCAATGCATTCATGCCACAGTTACAACAGAATGAAAAAAATTGCAAAGTAGATTTGGGAAAATTGTGAGTGAAGTGTGATTGGCTAGTGTACCTATAAAGGGGATGCTTCTAGGAAAGGTGGGTGTTTGTGTAGTATTGTAATTATATAGTGCTTTGGTTTAAAGGTGGGTACATGTTTCGTTAGAGTGTTGGGTCAAATTTGAAACAAATCTCTCTCCGCTTTAGAGCGCCTTGTAGTGTGTGGTGCTCATTGCAATTCTTTGGGACTATTGCAGGAGCTGTACTAGCTTTACTTTTTATTTTTGATACAATAGAAATTCTTTAATTTTTTCTCTAGAATTATCTTCTGCCTTTGCCTCCACGTGACAAATTCATTGCTGAAACGGATCTCCTAGTTATAGAAGATGAAGCTCAACGGGTTCCACTTATGGGAAATCTGCCAATTCCATCATCTGTTACAGGTATATGTTTTGAGGCTCAGTTATTAAAAAAATGCAAACACGAGAATGCAGTAAAAACTCTACAGTATTTATAGCACCCCAAGGGCTTATTTAATTTTAGAAGTTGTTGAGGGGGGTACTTAGAGAGGGGGCTTACTATAGAGGGGGGGCTTAATAAATAATTTAGCATATTTTGCTTTTTATTGCTCAAGACGAATGTAACAGACATAAGGGAAAGCGGAAACGCCGTGCTTAGCGCACTTTCCAAAACTAACACGAAATTTCACCTTGATGTTAAGGCCTAGCTATCATTTTTTTGGTCAAATTTCTTAAGATTTTTAATTTTATAGTCTTTGAGTTTTACAATACTTCAAAATTGCGATAAACAGCGGAATCTTTTCGGGCATACTTTAAAGCTTTTTTTGTTTTACACTCTTCAGAGTATGAGCAAAACAGAGGAAAATTGCCATCATCAACACGCTAGTTAATCGGGCACTTTTGATCTCCTCTAAATCTCGGCTTGATTCGGAATTGGATAAAATACGGTCCACCTATTCTTATTGAAAACGGTTACCCCGAGGAGGTCATTTCGGATTGTTTTCGCAGGAAGATCGCAAGTTTTTCGGCTGATAAAATGTATGGTCCGCAAAAATGCCTTATTTACCTAAAAATGTCTTGGATAGGAAACGTCTCATTGCGATTCGAAAGTCAAATTAGAAATGCCATTGCTAAGTGCTTCGCTGCTGCCAAACCTCGGTTAGTATTAAGCACTCGGAAAGTTCTACCATCCATTCAAAAGGATTACGTACCAACCACACAAAAAAGTTTGTTCATTTATGAATTTTCGTACCGGTGTGATGCCAGGTACGTATGTCGTACTTCCCAGAGATTAGGTGATAGGATAAAGCAGCATGTCCCTTACCAATATTCGTTAGCACAACCTTCGGCAAAAAGAGCAATCACACCGTGGGTCCAAACAACAGCCTAGTCTCAAACATGGTTTGGCCATAGGACAACGACAACACCTACTCGATAACCCAATTTGTGCGGAAAATTACAGCGAGGATTATTTCAGAATCATTGGCAAAGAGAGATCTATGTTTCACTTAGGGCTTTTGGAATCTGTCTACATCAAAACCAAAAGGCAGTTTCTGTGTAGACAGAAAGAGTTCGTTTTTTCACTTGGACTCTTCAAATAATTCTATTGGTCTTCCCACTGTATCTGACCAGCTGATTGGTGTTTGAAACACAATGCCAATTCAGCTTCTTTTTCTGACTGGTCCATTTCGAGCCGCATCTGGGTATAAATTCTGACTCAGTTCATTGTTTCGGTCTGTTTCTGACTTTCATTCTCTGAGGAGGGTCAGACGAAAAAAGCTTTTAAGTATGCCAGAAAATGATTCCGCTGTTTATCGCAATTTTGAAAATTTTAATTTTCTTTGCCTAGACAACTTTTAATCGTGTTCAGTTGTTCGAGAATCTATGTCACTGAGCCGAATGCATGAGCTTTTTTAGCGTATGCATTGATTATTCCGCCAGTAATTAAAAATGAGAGATTCAAGGAATGGAGAAAAGTCTGCCCTTTTCAAGGTCCGCGCTTTTCACTTTTGCATAAGGGGAAAGTGAAAACCGCGGACTTCGCAGACTTTTTGAAAACTATCACGAAATTTGTTCTCTTATTTTTCAACCTAGCAGTTAAGCTAAGTAATAATCTCTAGTGATCATTTTAAAACCCTGATTTGCTTATCGTAGTTCTCTTTTATTTCCCTTTTGATTTTTAATTTGTTCGGTACCAAACTTTACAAGCATTGTCAAAATACAGGGTGGCCCCAAAAAGGGACCCCCAAGCTAAATAATTTTTAAAAAATTTATTCTTAAGATGGAATTTCCTGAAATTAATACTACATTATATTCAACTCAAGTGAGATATTTTGCGCAAATACCTTGGTGATATGGGTTAGCATCTCTGAATAAATTTACTTTAAAACTTTGCTACACAAAAACTCACTGTAACAAAATGTGCAACTTTATATCCTTCGCAACAAAACGGAAAAATCAACAACTCATTCTTTCAGTCAATGATATGTTCAAAATGTCTTCCACCCCGCTCAATACACTTCTCTTACCTGACTGGCCATGCATTAATGGCCATGGCAATTTTGCGCTGGGATTATGATTCCCCTTCACGCACGATCGCAGGACGCAATGGTGGAATATAAATAGTAGGTTTTCGGACATCATAAATTTAATGTCTAATTGCAATGTCTAAGTTACAAGCTCTTATCGTCAAAATATTTCTACACGATATCGCACTTGAGTTGAACATTACCTGGTATAAATTGTATATAATTCCTCCTTGTGAAAAATTATTCAGAAGTTATTTACCTAGGGGGTCCCTTTTTTTGGCCACCCTGTAGAATGTCAAGAGTTTATTTTTCATTCACACAACACAAAGAATGAATCTTTATGCAATTTTTGAAAAGTTTGTTTTACAAATTATGACAGTCCTTTACACCCGAATTATCCAACTCATCACATATGCCATTAATATTTGTGTGTTTTACACAAAGTGTGTTTTACAATTTAGTCCGAAAAATTATCGCAACAAATTACGAAAATTGAATACACTGCCTCATCCGTGGATACATCATTAGGCCTAGAATTTATTCAACATTAACATCAAGAGGAAGTTTCGTGTTAGTTTTGAAAAATTCCGCGAAGTCTGCGGTTTTCTCTTTCCCTTTATGCAAAAGTAAAAAATGCGGACCTTGAAAAACGCGGACTAACGGCCTAGGAAAAGTCGGCCAAGTCTGCGAGGTCCGCTTTTTTCACCTGGCCGTTAGTTACTAGTTATAAGGAGTTATAAGACACAAGATTGGGATATGAAACACATTGCCACCAATTTTTTCATTTTATTTCGTATGTTTACTCCTGAACTGTCGAGCGGAGTGGCCAAGATAAGAGGGGGTCTCAATAAAGAGGAGGTGCTTATTTCAAATTCTAACTTGAAAATTGGGGGCTTAATAGAGATGTGTGCTTAAAAGAGAGGGTTGGCTTAAAAGAGCTTTAGTGGTATGCTTCATTAATGTAGCATTGAATATTCAACACAAACATGTTCTGCGAAAATATTGCGTGCACCATAAGTAACAAAAACAGTTTGGCCTAATTGAAAATTTAATTAGTATGGTATGTAGAATAACCATCTGAGTTGGTAGAATTCCTCCTCTATCCATTGCATTCTATTTTTAATTTGATATTAAAGATTTTAGACAAGTTTGAGAAAAACCACAATCGATTCGAGTTTTCAAGACATGCTTCGGATAATTCTTTATCCATCTTCAGGACCTTCAGTTACAAGTGAATCAAATAAAGCTATTAACGGCGTATTTATAGGTTGAAATTTGGAAAGGTTTACAAAATTCGTTACAAATCAAATACAAAAACAACAAATTCAAAATTTGAAAACTTGAAAACACAAAAAATAATCACCATTGCAGGGAATCTAATGAAAAACTTAAAGAAAACGTAAAGCAACGCCCACTGAACAAATTTATAAACTAAGAGTAAGATTTACATGGTATAATTACTTGTTTAAATTAGGGTTTTCCCAATGAATAATGTGTAGGGCCTCTTTAATCTTAAGTTGGTAAAGAGTTTCTGCAGAGTCCAGAATGCTGAAGCAACCCTCGTTTGAGAGTGTACAACATGATTCTGAGCTCTGCAGATGCTTGTAGAAGTGAGAATTCTTGTCATATGAAAAGATTAGCTAAATCCAGTGGTAGAGGAGAGCCCATGGAAACCCCATCAATCTGGTCGTAAAAGACCCCTTAAAAAAGAAAATGTGTTTGTGCTGTGGCGAACCTAAAAAAGCTTAAAGATTTTAACATAACAGGAAGTAGATGTCTTTAATCAAATTGGTTCATTTTAGGTACAGTTGTTGCCCTGTTAGGATACGAGGCAAATGATGGGAAATTCTTTGTTGATGATTATTGCTACAGTGGATTATCATATCAACCTAAACCTGATTTGGACCTGCCACTAATTAAGGGTGAAGACAGGTAATAAAATTTCTGATTGACAGCTTGATTAACTGAATGTCTGATTTTTCCATTTCTCACTTGATTGATTGTTTGACTGAATTATTGATTGATTGATTTATCAATTGATTTATTCATTTGTTTATGAGTTTATTAATTGCTTGATTTATCAATTTATCGAGATGTCAATTTACCAACCTCTATTATTGATTCATCTACTTACTGAATTTTCAATTTATTGCTTTATGTAATGTATCGATTCATTGCCCCACTGCTTTTACCATCAATACATGGATTTGTTGATTTACCAATTTGCCGGTCTTCTGATTTATTTGATTACCTGAATCCCTTCAAATTTCGCCTGCCTTGACAGGGAAATAGGGAACTAACTCGGGATGCTGAGGAATCAGGTCAACACGTAGCACGCTTGGCCATGCCGTCTTAGGGAAACTGACAATTTGAGCTGACCAACAAAAGAACAGCATTATATACATTATAGAGAAGCCAAAAACCTAAAAAGTAAAATCCATTAATTTTACATTAATCCTGCCTACCATAAAAGCCCTATTAAGCCCACTCTCTCTTTTAATGACATGTCTTTTGACTTGATAACGAGTTAATGCTCAAAACGTCGTTTATCTAATATTAAAAAATTTAATCTGGTACAAAATCTATTTTTATTCTTGATTGTTTTTAGCCACAAAAATATTCACAAAAACTAAAAAAAACTTCATTTGCAACTTTCTTTAGATATCTGTAAAAGGATCAACGTCATTTTTCTTGCTTATATACTTAGTAATATTTTTTTTATGCAAACCATTACAAACCACAGATAGTTGTGTTCCAAATTTGATTTCTTGTGGATAATTTACTCGATCGACTTTTCTGTTCAACCATTCTACCTGAAAACCAAGTCTGCGCTTAATTTCTTAAGAAACCTTTGCAATACTTTTTTACATGAAGGTCCAAAGGTTTGAAGTAGGAAGTCCATTTATTTGGAACTGGAGCCTTTTACCAAGTGACTATAATCACGAGAAATTAGTCGCTTTTGCAACTTTTTCTTAATTACGGAGGCGCTTTATGGTTGTGTACGAGACTACAAGTATAGAAGATCGCCTAATTTAATGCCTAATGGTGGATTCGCAATACTCATTGTTTTTATTGTCGGGAAAGAAAAGGCACCAGCGCCTCTTCAGCCGAATGAAAGAGTTTGTCCGATAGTACTATAGTGAGTCAGAGATGAGAGTGTCCTCGCCGAGCAGAGAATGGTCGATGATGATTTGGCCCGGAAGACGAGAAGGCAGTAGAAGTAGAACCACAAAACAACCGGGGGGAGGGCAATTTCATTGTTGTCGAAGAGTGGTTCATTTCCTACACTTCGTATTACAATCAAAACAAAAGTTCTTTTTTTGAAAAAATATCTCTCAATCTCCCTCAACCTTTTGCAACCGAAAGTATTTCCACAATGCGCACCTATAAAGATGTGAAATTTGAAGGGCCTTAGCCTTGGGTATATCGAATTACCTCTGTTCTATGTTAAACATGTTTGTTATATTCAATTTGATTGATTGATTGCCTGATTCTTGCTTTTTTTGGTTTGGGGAGGTCTTAAATTTTTTTTTGGCGTTTTAAATGAAAAATTTGTTAGGTGATAATATCTCAACCTTTATGACAAAGGTTGTTATAAAATTTCAAACTTCTAACTTGTTCACAGGAGCTCTTACATTATTGTTAGTGAAATTACGTCAGAGAATTTCCGTGTTGTTGATGAAGTCTGATTTAGAAGCTAAGTTTCAATTGACGTTTTTACAAATTGTTATAATTCAAATCGCAGGGTCTGGTCGAAGTTGGTTATTCAAAATGTAACTGAATGATCTTGTTTATTCATTCAGGTATGTGATAATCGTTTCGGGGCTTGGAATTGGTTCTTCTGATCATAATCAACTTTCCTTGCAATTATTCACTGATCTTGTCACTGGACATTTGGGATCGTTGCAGGTAATCCGTTTGCAAAAATATTTTCTTATATTTCTTCCTACTTTCATCTAGATATAATTCGATTCGACTAAAAACCTCTTACATGTTAACGTCTTTTTTAACCTGTGTATTGGAATTAGCTATGTCACATAATCGATTAAATGTATTATTTAAATAAAACACATTTGAATTAGTAAACTCTCTTAAAACGAATTTTTGAAATAAATGCTCATCTTTGCTGACATCATTAAGAGTCAATGCCCTCCTCCCAAACTCATGTAGAACTTCCTATCGAAGTAGAAATTCAGACTTACTTCTAGATTAGTGTTAATTATATTAAGTTTGTCGAAATTTCAATTAATAGCATAACATTGTTTAGGATATAGCAATCCCGTTTTGCAAAATAATTTGCCTAGGCTTACAATGCATGGCACTGAACTGAGGAACGATTGAATACCATCGGGTGCCAATTCATTGCATGAAAACTCATTGCAACGCAATGTCACTCATTGCATTCACTCATTGGATTGCAATCTCACCAAAACCTATATCCTATATCACGAAAATATACTGGGCTTGTGTTGTTGCCCTTCGTACATGGGTGCCGGATAGACAAAAAAATTTTCGTTTACTCTATGTAAGATGTCCACTGAACAGTTTCCATAGCTGAGATCAGATCTAAGGCCCTGGCCAGACGATCAAACATTGTTGGTCCAACATTTCAAATTTGCTTTGCAACAAATGTTTGAACGTTTGGCCACGTCCAAAAACATTGCTTTCCAACAACGGTGTTATTGCTAATGCTTTTTTTTTTTTTTTTAATTTCGACGCTATATCATATGATACATGGTCTACAACTACACTACAACATAACAAAAAATACAATGTTAATTAGAAAAA